>LZPO01027707.1:65799-100245 GCA_001675575.1 Neotoma lepida | reverse complement strand
TCACACAGCCCTGTGTCTTAGTCACTGCTCTATTGCTATGAAGAGACACCATGACCACAGCAACTCTTCTTTTTTGGGGGCGGGGGGGATTGGGAGGTGGGTGAGACAGGGTTTCTCAACACAGCAAATCTTACAAGAGAAAACAGTTAGTTGGAGGCTTGCTTATAGTTTCAGAGGATTAGTCCATTNTATCAATGTGGGGATCATAATAGCAGATAAGACAGACATGGTGCTAAGAGAAGTAGTCCACAGCCATATCTTAATCCTCATACAGAGACAGATAGAGATGAACTGGGCCTGGCACAGGCTTTTTGAAACCTCAGAGCCTACCCCCAGTGACATACCTCCAACAAGGCCAAACCTCCTAAATAGTGTATATCCTTCTCAAATATCCTTCTCAAATAGTGATGTTCCCTCATGACTAAGCACTCAAATAGATGAGCCTATGGGGCTGTCTTAGTTAGGGTTTCTATTGTTGTGAAGAGACACCAGGTCCTCAGCAACTCTTACAAAGGAGAATAATTCATTGGGCTAGTTTACAAGATCAGAGGTTTAATCCATTATCATCATGGTGGGAAGCACAGTGGCATGCAGACAGACATAGTGCTGGAGAAGGATCTAAGGGTTCTATATCTTGATCCACTTGCAACAAGAAGTGGACTCTGTTCCACACTGGGTGTAGCTTGCACATAGGAGACCTCAAAGCCCAACCCCACAGTGACACATTTGCTCCAATGGCATGGAGAGTTATATTTCCCAGCTATTTACATTCACACAGGACTTTGTCTATTTCTAAGTGCCTCATGGCAACCACTTCTGCTTGATGAAGTTCCAGCATTTCAACATTGTGGATCACAATTCTCCAGCATATTTTTACTTTCATTTTTAATGATTCTGACTAGCATGCCTTTCCCTTTGGGAAATGTTGTGTGGGCTTCAGTGGAAGGTGAGGATGTGTACAATGGCAGTCTCTTTAAACAAAACAATTCTTTGGGAAAAAATCCCCACCACTGTGGAACCATTATTAAATCCACCGATTGAGAATAAGACCACTTTCACAATTTAAAGCTAAATTTGAAGCAAGCTTTAATTAAATACTAGCCAGGTAAATAGGCTCTGGCCAGGTCCATACAAGTTCCCAGGAAATGGCACAGAATCACAGTTTGCAGCAGCTTAAGAAGGAAAACTCATAATTCATTGCATTTCCTATCAGGTCCAATTAGAGGCAAGCATACATCCTGATGTACCTCCAGCCTGTGAACCTCCTGCGCACATGTGATCAAGCACATCCAGTGCAGATGGGTCAAACAAACTTGTTAGGGGAGTGAATACATGTGGTTTGTTATCTCCAATAACAATAGCCTCCAGCACTTGAGGAACTATCTGTCCTTGGGCAAGGGGCTTGCAGATCAGAAGCATTTTGTTTCATGGATCTCTTAGGCATAGTAATTAAAACTTAAAATGTAACTTTGGCTCTCACACCATATAGCATGATAGTTCTGCCTACTCCTGTACAAGTTAATACCAAGCTGCTACAAAATTTATATAAATAACATATGCTAGATAAATAAGGTATATTTAATAAATAAGATTTGTTTGATAAAGAAGGTATATTTGATAATCAAGATTTATAAATTCCTAAGGTCTACTCAGGTTCACAGTAATATTTGTCTAGCTTCATCTTTGATCACTTTAAGCTTTAGATATTTGGATAAACTAAGCCATAAAAAATGCAGTATTTTTTAATAGTGTCTGGTCCCCCAAGTAAGTCTTTTTCCCAAGGTCAGATATTTAGACAAAAGCCCCCACTTCCTCAGGGGCCTGAAGAGAGTTCCTGCTTGCTATAAAGAGAGTCATTCTCCTTATCGCTGGCAAGAGGAACTTGTGGCCCTTCCATTAATGACTGTTGTGCCTATTAACTTGACAATGCTGGCTCCCTCAATTTCCTCCTCACAAGCTCTACCCCAGCTCACAAGCCTCCTTTCTCCCCTTCCCATTTTATCCTTTGTGCAATTATAGAGTTTGGAAAGGTGTAACTTTTTTTCAATAAAGCAGCAGCCATCCTGATCACCCTCAGATCCTGTCAGTCTCCCTCCTTCTCCAACTCCATACTCCTCTTTGGAAAACGAGCTGCACTGGAAGTGGACTTGGCATGCCAACAAAGCCACACTTGCTAATAGTGCACTCCCTTGGGGGGGGGCATTTTCTTTCAAAGCACCACAGGGGCCATTCTCATTTAAACCATCATACTCTGTGTCTAACTCCTGAGATTCAGAAGGCTCTCATAGAGTATGAGGAGCCCTTGGCATGTGCTTCTCCCCACTTTTAACAGGGACCATATTAACTTGAAGAGAAAAAGTATCATTCAGTAATCTCACTTTCTTCATTTTAAAAGAAGATTAAACTAGACATTAAAATTCTTTTCAGCCCTATAAATATAACAACACTGTAGAAGTTTTCCTTTGTCACTATGAGCCTAGAAAACAGACTGAATGTCCTGCACCGTGTGACGCACTAAGATCCTAAGATCCACCTTCTACATATAGCATGGTGCAGACCTAGACCGACCAAATTTGCATTTCATAATGTCTGCCTGCCCTGCTTACCCCTACTGATCAATCAGGCCAATCCTTATTGATTAGATTCCTGTAAATTTCATCTTCTTTCCCTTGACTGCTGCACTTTGAGTCCTACTTAGTCTGAGGCAGGATAAAGAGCTACTGCTGGGCACTGGAAAGTATAAGGGATCACTTCAGATCAGTTCTCCAACTACATCACATTTGATCCCATTTTTCCACCTAATTCTTTCCAGGATTTATTCCTCCCTAGAAGTGAAAGACTCTGCAGATCTTTTGTTCAGTCTCTGCACCACAGCAGAAATAGTCCTCTTCTTCCTTATAATAATCCACTTCTATGGGACTATTTCAACTCACAGTGACTCTTTCAAATAATGTCTCTCATCTTCCGGTTATCATCTTCCGGCTTTTCTTCTGATAAGAACTTAGATGAAACTAAACTAAGACTACTCAAATTGGTTTTAAAGTAAAAACTTAGTAGCAGTCTGACATCTAAAAAACTGGCCTGAAATGTTTTTAGAAGTTGTTGTGATTTGCATCTGAAATGTTTCCTATAGGCTCATGACAGCACTTGACAGCATTATTGTAGGGGTGTGGAAATGTTAGATGGAACCTAGCTGGAAGAAGCTGATCACTGAGGGGCAGGTCTTTGAAATATATTACCCCTGGACAGATCCTGTCTGGCTCTTTGTTTCCTGACCTACCATGAAATGAACACCTGTCCTCCATCATATACAAAGAACCAAAAATACTATATATTAAATCTTCTCAAACTGTGAACAAAAATAAATCTTTCTTCCATTAAGTTGTTGACAAAAGTCAGGTATCTTGTTACCAAAAAACAAAGCATAACTAGTACCAGAGTCTCTTGAAGAAGCATTGTACCAGTCTATTCATCCTACCAACATTATGGAGAAGAAGCAAATACCCTCTTTTTGTGCTTTGAATGTATAATGTCTCCTCCCACCCATGTGTTTCCCCAGCTGCTGTTTTGCAAAGTTGTGGCACATTTCAGATATACAGCCTCAGCAAGCAGGAATGGGATGCCTGAGGGGACCTTTGTGGGGGTCTCCGCAAATGCCAGGGCTGACAGAGTGAGTAATGATCCATATGAGGCAAGAAAGAAATCTGGTTCAACATGACTCAGCAGCCAGTGTTGATTCAAACTTCTAGAGTCTGACACTAGGCTATCATTTTAGGCATATATAAGTACTGGTGTAATTTGGAAAAAAAAAAAAGTTTCCGGATGTAACACAATTCCCTGTGTACAGGAGGCATAATTACATCAAACTCTTCTCAAAGTACATGTCACTTCTTCCATGAAAATGGGTCTTAAGATAGGCTACATGTGTTATCTTAAGGGCCTAGGGGAGGATCTGGTGGGGTCTCAGTCATACAGATAGCACAGAGGTCATTTGGGCTATTAGCCACCTCTGGTCATGGTTGTGGGAGCTTGGGGGAATCCCTTGCCATGCAAATAATGCAAAGGTCACTTAGACTTTTAGCCACTCAGGTCCTGCTTGTAGGAGTAGGGTATGGCCTGGCTTTACAGATTATACAAGAATCACCTAGGCTATTAGCCACTTCCATTCCTGGACTTTCAGGTATAAAATAGGTAATACATATTTTTCTTTGAAAAGACAACCTTGCATTTTTAACATTCTTGGTTTCCCTAGTGCTATCTGTGAGCACAAGAATCTTTGTGCTCTCAACAGGTCTTGAAAGTGCTATAAACCTACAGCTCTAGCCTGAGCTTTCTGCTTCCTGACCAGCCTACAGAATGTGATACTTTCTTTGAGATAGTCTAAGCTACTTCTGTCATCATGCTTTCTCTGTTATGGTAGTCTAAAGTGACCTAAAACTATGAGCCAAAATAAATTCTTTCTCCTTTAACTTGCTTCTATCAGGTATTTTATTACAATGTCAAAAAATTGCATACTTGCTGTCTTAGTTAGGATTTTTATTGCTGTGAAGAGACATCATGACCATGGCAACTCTTGTAAAAGAAAACATTTAATTGAGGTGGCAGCTTATAGTTCAAAGGTTCAGTTGATTATTATGGCAGGGAGCATGGCAGCATGCAGGCAGACATGGTGCTGACTACATCTTGATCAGAAGGCACCAGGAAGTGGACTGAGACACTGGGTGGTATCCTGAGCATAGGAAACCTCAAAGCCCACCCCCACAATGACACACTTCCTCCAACAATGCCATACCTACTCCAACAAAGATATACTTCCTAGTAGTGCCACTTCCTATGAGCCCATAGGGGCCAATTACATTCAAACTACCATGCTCCTCAACTCAAGATTTTGGGTAATCACCAAATGAGTATGTTACCAGCAGTCAGGGTCTGATCTGGATGTTTTCAGATTTGTGGTCTCTTCTCCAAAGATTTGATATAATGGCTCACACAAATTTGCAAAAGCATCAGGGAAAATTTATTCAAAGCAAAGCAATAGAATGATCAGGTTACAATGCAAGAGAACAACTACCACATAAATGTGATACTCACCAGTCCCAGGTTACTATCTTGGGCCTCTTTTGTGGGTACTACAAGAAGAGGGGGTTTGTTACTATCAGGTGTATAATGGGTACTTCTTCATTTTGATTGATAGATTAGGTTATATAATTATTTCTCTACTGTGCATGTCTTTTCCCATAATGCATCTGATTTAATAATATATATGCCTGATATATGGGCTTAAATAGGTATAACATAGTAGATAGGAGAATCTCCCTAGAAGTACATTTGAGGCACAGTCTTGCCTTATTGTCATGTACTCAAAACCAGTTCAGTCTAGGTTGGGCTTTCTATTCTTCTACCTGTACATAACAAATATAATTGAATAGAATTTGTCTAAGTTTGTTTGTTGTTAAAGGATGAGAAACATATTCCATTATTTAGAAAGAAGTGTGCATGCAGCTCAGAGTAGGTGGGATCCTATGTTACTGACAGTCTGTTAGTTGCATTGTACAAAGAGGAGTGTGTGTGCATAGTATATGTAGGTAAGGGACCTAAGTTTTGAAGTACTTTATTACTAGAGAAAGAGTGTGCATATAGCCCAAGCCAAGAGTGGTCCCAGGTTACTAAACTAGTCACTATGTTTACCACCAACAACTGAATGCTATCTAAATAAGTTGCATTTTCTATCACATTTGTCTATGATACAATACACAAAAACTATCAGATAGGAAACTTGGTAATTTTTTTAAATTAATCTGGTTTATTACTTTATGTTCAGATGGGCTGAGAAAGACATCCAAGAGAGACGTTATAGGTCCCTCCAAAGCTCAAATTTAACAACTAAGAGGAACAAAGAGTATGGTGAACGATGCTGTAGCCACAAATGTGCCTCAAGTTAAAAGTTACCTGACTTGCAGGAGATGAGGCTTTCAAGTGGTAAGCATAATGGGATATAACTGCATATGCACATTTGCATTGAATTTCACAGATTATAAGTTACCTCCTATGGTAAAATCCACTAAACTGTGTGAAGACAAGCTTTGGTCTGTTTCCTTCAAACTGTACCCCAGTGTCTAGAACAAAAACCAGCATGGTTGTGTTTAATGCATTTTCACAGTCTTTTGAGATTATGACCTTCCTTTAAAAGTTTGAGAAATTAAATTTACAGAGCTTAATACAAGAGAACTACAGCACATGGTGACAAGTTTAGAGAAATATTATTGCTATCCCTTAAGGCCATATGGAATCTGAGACACATGTAAGTCATGATGTCAGCCTCTCCTATACCCAGAAATCGCCTATCAACTCCTAAAATTCTCCATTTCAAGTAATTAGCACACAATGCCTAGTTTTACAATTGTGAGGGGGAGGGTGGAACAGTTGTCTTTCTAACTCATCTATAAACTCAGTGATGGTATTAATGATGTGCAATCCATGTTATATACTCCATAAGACCTATCACCTAAGGGCTATCCAGGGTAGCAAATGCTTAATTCACCTGATCTAGCACTCCTGTAGAAATAACTGTCTATTGTTTGTTCAAACTTATTTCCTTTCCTTCCTTGGAAAACAGCTAGGTATACCTCCTTCTCACCTGTGATGTGAGGTGTGTGTATATTGCTGGGGTGTTGAAACGTGAATAGAACAAATACTCTCCCTGGGCAGGCCCCTAAAATCCCTGCTTACTCCATCGCACATGCTGAACAAATTATAAAATTCAAAGCCAAGCTAAATATACTTCTTTTCTTTCTATGTACCCAGGACACANATTTTGTTTTATCAATGGGAAAACTAATATACCTTGGAAAGGTTTCCAATGAAAATATATTCTCTATCTAACAGTTTCCAATGAAATACTCATTTGGCATTCTAGGACACATATTGGAAATGAAAATATAACACAGCTCTGGAGGCACCTGTAGGGGCCTGATCCTTTCATTCCTGATTTTAGCAGCATGCCGAGTCTGGATGCCCCATGAGAAGTTACTCAGTGTTGTCTGGTTACTTTTGTCCTTACTAGAACATGTGTGCCCCTCAGAGGGCCTGTCTGTGCTGAAGGAGCTTTCTGGAAAGGGATTGAATATTCCCATTTCAGTCTCAACCTCAGCCTAGAGGCAATTTGAACCTGGCATTCTCATTTGTCACTCATGTTGAAGAAACAGAGAAGATGATGACTTTAAAAGGAAACATTTTTACCAACTGAGGTGTCCACACCATTGATGCCATAATTATCTGTGCATGGTTTTAGTCTTGCAATAACCACAGTAGCCATTAATGTATAAAGTGTACATTTTGTTATTTAAAATAAAAAAGAAATGGTAACCACCTCTATGTCAATTATCAATGGGAATAGTTAAACAATGATTAACCAGATGATTATTCTACATAACACAGCCATGGCTATCCATGATGTAATTTTAAAATCTTTTTAAAACATGTCCCACATTTTGTGGAAGGAAAACACACATACACGTGTTTGTACACGTAGACATAAAACAGCAGTTCATGGCAGTTTCTTCACAGAGTGAAAACATGAGAATAAAATAAAAACAAGGAAATGTTCTCATTTTAAATACATATCTGTTTTCTTATTTTTTCAATTACAGTTTAAAATTTTTATACTATGAAGGAAGATAGAATTAAAAGTCTCTAAACTACATAGACAGAATCTTTAAGTTNGTCAAGTATTCCTAAGATAATCTTAGTGAAAGACGGCAGTACAGGATTTGGCTATCAGGAGAAGGACATGGAAAAATACTCCCTTTTAAAAGTAAATGAGTAACTGATTCCCACTGGCATAGGGCCTCCTGCAATGCCAAGATGGCTGGGAGCTTGTCTCTACTCTCTCCTGTGCTGGTTAGCAAGTTGCTAGGGGAATCCAACCTTTGTAGTGTCTTTTATCAGCCCAGAAACCTTTCCACTATGCTCTTCGGAGACCACCATAAACAAGGCTTCACCACCAACCCATTTCCATGAACCAGGAAATCAGCACCTTGTTTAGGGGGGCATCTTCTGTTAGAAATGAAAATAACCTAAGGTCTTAACAGAGCTTTGAGTAATGTGGAAAATTATAGAGTTAGAGTCACCAGCAAAGCTCCACAGACACAAGCTATGTGTTCCTTGGCATGCACCCACTGAATATTTTCTGTGTATGTTAGTATGGAATGTTTACTCTTTGTACACTAAAGGCTTTGAAATTCAGTTATGCTATTCACTGCCCTGTATTCTGTTATATGATACTCTATATGTTCTGTCCTTATCAGTCTGAAAGTATAATTTGTACCATTATCACTTCTAATAGCTCTATGTGTTTATATCAATAAGTTATAAAGTGCTTAGTTGCTCCTCCATGATCTGCATTAGAACATGTTCTCTTTGTCTCTGCAAACTTGATAGATATATAATATATCAGGTTATAACATTTTCCCAGTAATTTATCTGTTACTTTAGTAGAAATAGAATTTCAAAATACAAAACAAATTACCCCTTAGGAAAGGCTTACTAATTTATGCTCCCACTGTCTTATTTATTTATACTCTTCGACTATTTTTTCTTGTAAATTTAACCATTAAAATGGGTTCCAATAAAAAAAATAGTAAAATCTATTTTGTGTCCCTGTAAATAATGATGAGTGAACCTCCATATTCTCCAGTCATTGAGGCCTTCATTGAATTTTCTTCACCTTATTCCTTCATTTTTGTCTTACCTTCTTATCTTCCACTTTCCTTTTTTGTTTGTTTGGTTTTTGTTTTTTGATTTGAAAACTGTTTTGTTTTGAAATGTTTTTGGTTTTTGGTTTCATATATCCTATTCTGGACTCAAACTCACAATATAATCAAGAAAGATTTGAACTGTTAATTCTGTCGCTGCCACCTTCCAAACACTGGAATTATATTCATGTGTCTGAAATTAGCTATACAACCTATATAGCCCACCTCTCAGAAGCCCACTTCCTCCAGCAAGGCTCCATATTCCAAAATGATGTCAAGAGCTGGGGGCCAAGTACCCATTCACATGAGTCTGTAAAGGGTATTTCACATCCAAACAATGATATTCTAGTTCTGACTTCCACAAGTAAATAGCCATTTTACAATGTAAAATGTATTCAGCAAACTTTAAAAGTACCCATACATAGATAAAATACCACCACATTTCCCATCTTTGTCTAATAAAATAAAAAAAAATTTAAAAAGTTACAACTAATATAAGAAAAACTATATACAATAAGTACAATAACTATATACAGTATATATAAGTGATTAATACATTAACAATGTCTAGTCCATTCTTCACATTGTCCAAAAATCCCATAGTATTTTGTAAGACTCAAAATAAACTCTCACCATGAACTACTATAAAACTGACAAGTTAAACACTTCCAATATGCAATGGAATTGTGGTGGTTTAAATAAGAATAGTCTCCATAGGTCCATATGTTCAAATACTTAGTCCCTAGTTGGTAGAATTGTTTGGGAAGGATTAGGAGGCATGACATTGTTTGAGGAGATTGGGTAGGCCTTGAGGTTTAAAATGTTCATGTCATTCCCAAATAGCTTTCTTTCTGCCTTATGCTTCTAAATCAGATGTAAGCTCTCAGTTACTGCTCCAATGTCATGCTTGCCTGCCTGTTGCCATGCTCCCTGCCATGATGCTCATGGACTCTCTGAAACTGTAAGCCTCCTTAAATGCTTTCTTCTATAAGTGGCCTTGGTCTTGGTTTCTCTTCATAACAACAGAAAAGTAACTAAGGAAGAAGTTGGTACCAGGCATGGAATTTTACCATGACAAGCCTGGCCATACTGTTTTTGGAGGAATGTGGAAAATTTTAAGACCTTTGACTAAGAAAGCAGTTGAATGCTGTAAGCAGTGATTATTGGCCCATCCTAGTAGGAGCTTGGAAGACAGTCATTCTGAGAGTAATGTGAATTATGAAGGCCCAGCTCAAGAGGTTTCAGAGGGAAACAATATTAGAACCTGAGCCAGAGGCCAATCTTGTAATATTTGGGTAAAGATTGTGACTGCTTTTTGCCCTTATCCTAAAAATCTGCCTGAGCATAAATTTAAGAGTTTGGAACTAATTTTGTTGGCAGCGGAGAGTTCAAGACTTATTGACTCTATTGTGTCATTATTAATGGTCACTCTTATGCAGATCTACAATGAAAAGAAGCAAGCAGGGCAAAAAGAAATACAAAATGAACAGTCTGAGGAGAAAAAAGTGTGGTGATATATTGTGTACCCTAATAAATTTGCCTGAAGATCAGAGAACAGAACAAGCCACTAGATTAAACACAGAAGCCAGGCAATCGTGGCACACACCTTTAATCCTAGCACTCCAGAGGCAGAGATCCATCTGGATCTCTGTGATTTCAAAGCCACCCTGGACTACATGGGATTGACTCAGTCTAGGAGAGAAACAGAGCCAGGCAGTGGTGGCACACACCTTTAATCCTAGCACTCCAGAGGCAGAGATCCATCTGGATCTCTGTGATTTCAAAGCCACCCTGGACTACATGGGATTGACTCAGTCTAGGAGAGAAACAGAGCCAGGCAGTGGTGGCACACACCTTTAATCCCGATACTTGGGAGTCACACACCTTTAATCACAGCACTAGGAAAGTTGAGACTGGAAATGATATGGGTGGGCAGAGAAAGGTATATAAGGTATGAGGAGACAGGAACTAAAGTATTTGACTGAGGACAGCTTTTCAGGCTGAGGAGTCCTAGAGGTAAGAGGTGGCTTGTGCCTTTGTCTCTCTGGTCTTTCAGCATTCACCCCAATATCAGGCTCTGGGTTTTTTATTAAAAAAAAAACATTTAGAATTAGTGTTACAAAAAAAAGAGTACTGAGAAATTTAACGTTGGAGCTATGGTTTGTGCTAAGATAAGGCGAGACCTGATGAGAAATAGAATAAAGGGAGTGGTGCCTGTAGGGAGACCCCTTCTAGCTAATGCTGCCAACTGCTGCTCCACCTTCACCACCTGTTGCAATAACCAATTCATTTTAGAGAAGGTCAGGGGCCTTCTTTTCTATATATATGATGCTTATAAGAATGCCAGACACACTTTCGTTGCTCCTTGGTTCTTCGTTGAAGAAGACAGGGTAAAGAGTGAGTGAGAGAGGAAAGGACAGAAGAAGATGAGAGAGAATGAAGATTCATGGGTAGGTGGTGTGATTAATGGATTCAAACAGTCTTGGCCACTAGGGTGTTGATCAGAAAGAAAAGAGGCAGATAAGGCAGCTGAAAACCAGATTCAAGTTCCCCAAGAAGACACGGAATCAGTTTTTGCTCTGAACTCAGGCAGAGCCATAGGATATCTACCAAGGAGAGCTGAAGATGAGTAGTGGAACTTCCTCAAGAGAGTGAAGTGTGTTACAGTCACGAAAGTTGGAAGGGTGGAGCCATCTAACACTTTGACATCAGACATATACCTAGCTTCAGAATTGGGAGTTTACCCTGATGAATTTCAATCTTACTTTAGTCCATATTTCTTCACTATGTCCCTTTCATCCCTTTTGGAATGGTAATGTATATTCTGTACCACTGTATGTTGGACACACTTAGTTTGCTTTTTAATTTTAGAGATGTTTACTGTATAAAGTGGAGGTTTGGGTACCAGATGTATAAAGTGAGAACATGAAAACTGCAAGGCATGGTTAAGGAGAAGGTTGTTTGTAGATATGAGGAGAAAATAGCCAGAGGCATTGGAAAAGTTCAGATCAGGGAGAGACAAGACATGACCAGCAGACTGAACTGGACCATGAGAGGAGAGAGTGGGGAGAAGAAGCAAGAAGAACTGAGCAAGAGAAGAAGGGAGCAGGGGCCAAAGGAGACCAAGAAAGAGTGGCAAAGAGAGTGTGGCTGAAATGGAAGAATTATATAGGAATCAGAAGCAAGGGGAAGGGAAGCCCATGGCTGGATAAGTTTAAGGTAGGGGCAGGGTGAGACAGTTACAATTAAAAGATTCCATGAAGTCTCAGAATAGACTTTAGACTTTTAAACTGTTGAAATTGTAAAAGACTATGGGAACTTCTGAAGTTGAATTAAATGTGTTTTGCATTATAATATAGCTTTATGGAAGCCAAGAAGTGGAATGTGGTGGCTTGAATAAGAATGCCCACCCACAGTCTCATGTTTGAATACTTAGTCCCCAGTTGGTGAAACTCTTTGGAAGGGGTAAGAATGTGGCCTTGTTAAAGGAGATGTGTTTCTGGGGGTGGGCTTTAAGGTTTAAAAATCCCAATCCATTTCCACTATCCATCTATCTATCTATCTGTCTGTCTGTCTGTCTGTCTGTCATCTATCTACCTCATACTTGTGAATCAGATATAAACTCTGAGCTACTGCTCCATATGAAAGGAGGGAACCTCAACTGAGAAAATGCCTCCATAAGAACCAGCTGTAGGGCATTTTCTTAACTAGTGATTGATGGGGAAGACCCAGCTGGCAGTCCTAGATTCAACAAGAAAGCAGGATGAGCAAGCCATGATTAACAAGCAAGTAAACATCACCCCTCCATNGCCTCTGCATCTGCTCCTGCCTCCAGCTTCCTGCCCTCACTGATTTTGACGATGGGCAGTTATATGGACCATGAGTAAAATAAACCTTTTTCTTCTCAAGTTGCTTTTGGTCATGGTGTTTCATCACAGCAATAATAACCCTAAGTCACGATGTCTCCCAGCAATAGAAAAATAACTAAGACAGGCACAAAGGAGAGACAAGGGGACTATTATGCCCACATCACAGGGACNGCCAAAAGACCACCATGGAGGCTGAATCCCGTATGTAAAAGCAAAGAACCTCTATTTTCAAGCTCCAGGGCTTGGTCTGTCTGTCCCACACAGCAATGAGAGCAGAGAGCCCCGAGCTCAGGTGAGGTGGGGTTTTTATCATAGCAGAGGTTGGGGTGAGGGGATTTCCAGGGCTCAGGACCCTGATTGGCTGACAATTTTCTAGGGGTATCTGTAAAACAAAAACAGGTGTGTGCTAGACTGAAGGACATCTGGCCATCTTATCTAATGGTTGGAATGTTAGGTACTTCCTCATTCCTGGGTGGATCCTTGGGTGATGTCAGCTTTTGGCTTTTCCTGGATCTGAGTGTTGCCTGCCATTAAGTCTGTCACAGAAGCTGTGTCTGTGCCCTTAAGCCTGTCATGGTAGCTATGGAGTCAAGCTGTTTTGCAGCCCCTCCACAGGGTAGCAATGAAAACAGGACTAAAGTGATAATAAAACCCAGCAAGACAAACACTAAGGTCTATCCCTCCACATCCAGCTTGCAGTACCTGTGATAGCATTATTTGAGACACATAGGGCTCAAGTAGCCCTGTCCCTCTGGCCCTGCCACTGGTAGTATACATGGGACATTTTTTGTGGTGACACTGCTGAGTGCCTGCAGATTTCCTCAGAAGAATAGTCTATACTTATATAGCATTTCATATATGTAATGAATTTCAGTATTTCAATGACCTACAATTCTATTATTATTATTGAAAGACCCTGATTTCGAGAAAGACCCTGATTTTGAGCCTTTCAGGCCTAAGCCCCTTTTAGGAACAAGGAACTAAAGTTAATTTTCAGAAACAAAGAACTATACAGCAGAACGGCCCAGCCACAGTCACGATGACTGATTGAGATACGCTGCTCAACCGTAACTTTTGGCCCACACCCCGGTGCAAAAACTCCCTGGAAGCTCTCGGAAAAGCCTCGACTGAGCTCAGGGTAATTTTGCATGGCTTTTAAAATATAGCCTAAAGACAAATATATGTTGATTATAAAAATACAATGCTCTCATCTAGAAAAAGGAGACTTGGGGCCCTCCAGTTTAGACCCAGGCTCTTGAGTTACTGGAACCTGTTATAGGCCCCGGGTTACTGGAATTGGGTTACTGGAGCGAGATGGTCTGGACTCCAGGAAATAAAAATTGCCTAGCCAGGGAACAATGATGATTGTTCGATCATGGAATGTTCCAACTCTGATTTCCTAGGCAAGCGATGCCCCAACCTTAGTCTCCATAGTGATTAACCACAATACGCCCCCACTTGAGGGCAGCCAATGAAAATCAATGACCCTATGATTAAGCTGTGATTATGTGGGACGCAAACCAATCAAAATGAATAAGTATGGAAACTGTAAATTTATGATAATTTTATGGTTTTTGCCTTTAAAAGTGTGTGCAACTGCCGCTCGGGGCTTCTCTCACTCCCCGGAGCAGAGGCCCATTTGTACAAATGTTGCAATATTGCTGAAATAAATCCTCTTGCTGCTTGCATCAACTGGACTGGAGTCTGGGTTCTTGGGGTGCCCACCCGAGAGGATAGCACCCTGAGTCTGGGGTCTATCAATTATCACCCCATTTCCTGGATAAATAAATGAATGTACAAGGAAGCTGAAAAACAACTATGAATCCACACAGTTGATTTGGACATCAGAATATTTGGCTGCAGAGATTGTTCCTAGCACAGTGCATGATGACCTGCTTGACCAGACCCCATGCCTTAGTTTTTGCTTATTGATTACCTTCAGATCTTCACTGCCTCCTACAGTCATCCACCATGTCTTCTTCTTAGCTGTTAGTGCCTGAGCCACCTAATCCATGGTTCTTTGCTTGTAAAGATGTGCAGCCACATGATATGGCTAGTAAAATATAGCCTGGCTTCTAATCTTGGCTTCATGCTATGCTCTCAATCCAGGTCTTTATCTTGATCTTGTATCCATTTTTCTAGGCTGGAGACCCTCGTTTATCATATTTGAGACACAAGAATCAAATAAGATATGTTCATGAACATGGTTTTTTAAATCGATAATTCATGAAATAATTACATTATTACAAAAGTTTTATACTTTGATAAGCCTCCAGAATGCTAGAATGAAGAGCTCAATATAAACATTTCTTAATAATAAATCAAATATATATTCTCCATGAGCTGAAGATGCTTAAGAGTTTTGATGGTATCTGAGTCATAGCTAGCATCACACAGTTCTGAGCTCTACTACACATTCACACTAAAATTCATGTATCAGTTCAGAATTACATCTTACAAAAGTAGAACTCTTCATTTTTCACTGTTTCAAGGCTTGTTCATTCACCTACTTTCCAAAATGTACTTTCCACTCCAAAACCAGTATTCACAATGTTTATTCAGTGTGTGCAGTCATGTGCACAGGATAGAGAACTGATGATTTGTATTAATACAATGTCTTTATGTAAATATGCATAAAAAGCAAGCTTATGTGTGATAAGTTGACAAAGTTCCTGGACCAGATGCTTACCAGAACCATAAGCTGCATTTTTTTCTTGGAGCATTCCAAGGAATGGAAACTGAAAATTTCCAAGGAAATAACTAAATAACAGAAAACATGTATTTTTTAAAAACATATTAACTAGCAAGAAAAGCTTTCTGAGGAAATCTATAGTACAAGTATTTAAATCCTGAAATTATAGTTCAGCCTGAGATAGATTTTATCAGCCCCCAGGGCATTCAGAAAGCAAACTGGCCCCTGGTGGCTTGCTGATGATGATGATTAGAAGAGCTAGTCTTGCAAATCCCCAAAAGAGTGAGTACTTAAAAATAAAGAGCTGTGAAGAGGGCTTTGTAGGTTGTCATACTCTCAAATGATCAGAAAATGTCATTAAAGTCATAGCCTGAGTTCAGAGCAAAAACTGATTGAATGTCTTCTCGGGGAACTTGAATCGGGCTTTTAGCTGCATTAGCTACCTGTTTTCTTACTGATCAACACACTAGTGGCCAAGACTGTTTGAATCCATTCATCACACCACCTACTCATGAATCTCCATTCGCTCTCATCTTCTGTTCTTTCCTGTCTCACTCACTCCTTACCTTGTCTTCAACTAAGAGCCATGGAACAACGAAAATGTGTCTGGCATTCTTATAAACATCATATATACAGAAAAGAAGGCCCCTGACCTTCTCTAAAATGAATTGGTTATTACAATAGGTGGTGAGGGTGGAGCAGCAGATGGCAACATCAGTCTGCCTGAGAAATCATGAAAGAATGCAAGGCCCCAGGTAGAAAGAAATTGTAAGAGTCCAAGGCACAGGAAATGAGTGTCTAGCACATGTCCCTGAAGCAAATGTACAAGTGAGACCAGCTTTCTGCCAAGTTCCAACTCAAATGTGTAGTGACATTCTGCATGTGTTCCCCCAGACTCAATATTTTGAGCCCAAGTGCCAACATGGAATGACAGTTTTGATTAGCATAAGTTTGGTCTTGGGAACTGGTCTTTTGTATTAGGTCTTGAACATAGCTACAGAGGAACCACCACCAGCTCCCTTGTGGATTCTGCTATCTTTCTCAATGGTTGAGGAAGGCACATGTTCTCAGAAGACTCAGTAAATGATCATGAAGACAGACCTCTGAGTCAGAAATCTTTTTTCTGTGTTAATTTAAGCTTGGTATCTTCTGCCAACCTCATACACATGGTACTTCATCTGGGAAATTTTAATTTCATTTTATCTTATTTTTTTCTGTCTTATTTGAACCATGTTCTTCCAGAACACTACTTGACTTGGATTATAGAAGACTGTCTTCTATAAAAATTGTGTTTGCTTGTAAATGAGTTCACCCTTAGGAATGTCTGAGTTCACTGTGGTACCTCAGACTAGTTTCTGATCATTCATCTATGCTTATTCTGTCTGCTCTTCTCAGTATAGATCTTATCATTGTAATGATGTTCAGGTCTTGTCCTGATTTGCAGTTCTATGATATTTATCACAGGTTTATTGACTTTTCTTTAGGTCTCTACCTTATTAATTTTCTCCTTCTCATAGTTCCTTAGAGTATATATTGCTAAGGTGGAATTGCTCCCAGGTCCCAGTGTTTCCAGACACACTATCCTCCTTCCTTTTCTGGTATACTTCTTCCCTATTGGCCACTCTGGGCATCTCATGGGGATCATAGACATGCTCCAGTGTGTGAACATAAAGTGAAAGAGGATTCTCTTGGGTTCTCCTTTGCATAATAATCAGAAGCCTGCAAACCCTTAGCTTTAAGCTCTTCCCTCTCCCCTGACAGTACAGGTGAGGACTGGCAAGGCCTGGAGACCTCTGAGCCAATATTCACTTCTCCCAGGATAGCCACAGTCTAAGTCATTCTCCCAAGTCAGGAAGGGCCTAAAGATGTTTCTTCAGTACATTTGTTGCCAACCAACCAGACGGAGGAAAAGCAAGGATAACATAGTTCACTTTTATCCAGTGATTTGGGCAAAGACAACAAGCCCAAGGTGTAGCATATCCACACAGTTTTAATTATTTGAGATAAATTAGCCTGTGTTCATCTTCACACCCTCAATATGCAAGGCTATTTTCATCTTTGTTTTCCAGATGAGGAAATTATCTGAGAAGGTAGATGAGGTAACTGAAGGTAGAAGCTTCAATACCATTATCCTAAGGCTTCATCCTAGATAGGTTCCATCTTCCATGCTTATGTCTCACACCTTTTATCCTCAATGCCAAAAGTCTCAGGAACTCAGCATATGTGATGAGAATGCTCTTGGTACCTGGTGAGGCTGGGAGCCACTGCACTCCAAACATCCTATTTGGAGATCTTTCTCCTTTCTTCCATCAGGTTTTGAAGTTGGTGGCTTTAGGTCTTATTTCCTTCATTGTGTGACTTCTAAAGGTAGGAGACTTAGGTACATTTAGGTCCATTGGGTACAAAGTGACAGGGATTGCATGATAGTTCTTTTTTCACCTGTTCTGCCAGAAGAATCCAAGGGAATGATCTGCACATCTTTTGGGGTAATGNNTATAAAACATAAGCACAGGGTTATACTCCCTTGGTTTTNTACTGTTAGTTAAGGAAATTTTATATGTGGATAGAGATAGTCTTAGTAGCCCAGGCTAACTTCATATTGACAGTCTTCATGCCTCACTCTCCAGAGTGCTGCAGTCACAGGAAAATGGCACCAGAACCAAATGAAAAGACTCTCAATAGAAGATGACTCTTGGGTTACAACTTGGAGTAAGTATAGGAATCATACAGGCAATGCCATGGTAGAATGATTTTTCAAGAAAATGTGAAAAGCAGAGAATTTAGAAACAAAAGATGTGTGGGGAAAAACTATAATTAACTCAAGAAACCCATAAACCTAACTCTTGAGTGAGAAGATAAGGCCAGAAAGAAACAGTGAGGGCATGTCCAGAAGTTGGGACATGGGAAATATCACTGTCTCCAGTCCTATGGCCACTTCTTCCAAGTGGAGTATGTGCAGGGGTGATCAAGAAGGGCTCCACTATGATTGGTGTTCAAGAAAAGGACATTATTGTTCTTGGTATGGAAAGAAAAAAATCAGTGGCCAAGCTAAAGAGGAAAGAACAGTGCAGAAGGTCTGTACTTTGGATGATAATGTCTGCATGGCCTTTGAAGGCCACACTGCTGATGTAAGAATAGCCAACAGAGCCTGGGTAGAATGCCAGAGCCACCAGTCGACCATGGAGGACCCAATCTCTGTGGAGTTCATCACCTGCTACTTTGCTAGTCTGAAGCAGAGCTATACACAGAGAAATGGGTAAATTCCATTTGGCATCTCTGCCCTAATTGTGAGTTTTGACTTTGATGGCATGCCCAAACTCTATCATAATAACCCCTCGAACACATACCATATCTACAAAGCCAATGCCATAGTCTGGGATTGCCAAGTAAGTGCATGAATGCCTGAGAAGAACTACATCAATGATGCAATGATGCCATCAAGACAGACAGTCTGACCACCAAAGCAGTAATCAAGGCCCTCCTAGGAGTGTTCCAGTAACTGAACTTGCTATAATGAGACAGCATCTAAAGATTCTAAATCCTGAAACACTTGAGAAATATGTCACTGAAACTGAAAATGAAAAAGAAGAAAATGAAAAGAGGAGATGTAGTGAGCATCCATTGGAGCAGCTTTCAGCACTGATCATGAGTGAGTCTTGGTGTTGTAGGCCTTCAGTCTACTTGTCCAAGTGGCCATTAAACTTTTTCATTAAAAAAGGGAGTTTCTAGTCAAGGCACTTCAGGTTTTATTTGGATATATCCCTCTGACACTGTGTGTATATGAAGGGTTTAGAGCATAAGAAAAGAGGCAGGGAAACCAACAAGTGAATTGTTAATAATTGAATGGAAACAAATATAAAGAATCAGAAATAAATCCAAGAAATATTTAGGAAGGAAAATGTCTGACACACTGTGATTAATTTGAGCACATTGGAGATTTGAACCTAGAATAACTTCATTATTTCTTGTTTTTAGTTCAAGTGTGTGGCAGATGAAACTATTGAACATACAAATGATGAGAAAGTTGCACATAATTTGGTGAATTTTGTTGAAAAATGTTTTAGTTGCTTACTAAGTAACATCCAGGAAAAAAATGTCTTTTTCTTGATATAATTACCTTTTTTCCCAATAATTTCATTACATTTATACTTACAGATATTAACAATAACTTTTGGAAGTAAAGAGTATACATCTGTTTATTTTATTGCTGGATTACAACCTTGATAATAAGATTTATAGTATATAATTCATTTTTATAAACTCTATGATGACTTACCTTGCATGAAGCCTTGAGTGTAGACAGTCTTTAATTCATGTCATTGCAAGAATTAAAGGACAGGTGGATCATTAGATGGATGGATGTGTGTGTGCATGTGTGTGTGTGTATGTGTATGTGTATATGTGTGTGTGTGTGTGTATGTGTGTGTGTGTGTGTGTGTGTGTGTGTGTGTGTGTGTATGAATACATGGGTGGGTGGATTGATAGGTACTTGGATGGCTGGATGGATGAATAAATGGGTGAGTGGATTGGTGGATACATGGATGAAGTGAATACGTAGATGAATAGATGGATGGATGGATGGATGGATGGATGGATGGATGGATGGATGGATGGATGGATGGATGGATGTGTGGATGGGTCAGTGGGCAGATGAGTGGACACATGGATGGACAGATATGTGGATGGGTAGATACATGGATGGATGGCTGCACAGATAAACAGATGAAGAGATGTTTCTAAATGCCTCCAGTCAAAAAAAGACAAGTTTTAAAAATAGAACTTAAATAACACAATTACAAACTGTTATTTGCTACCAAAAATCTTTTGTTTTATGTTTCTTTAAATTTATCAGCTGAAGTAATCATAATTATCAGCATTAGCAGTAGTGGACATGATCTTGCTGATAACTCACTAAATCAAATCTGTGTACATTATTAGTTCAAGATATAAGTTATAATCTCATACCTTATAAAAATTAAAATATCCATTAAATAACTCAGTTACCTCTGCTGTTCAATTGACAGCTGGGTTTCCATGAAAACTCCATGTTCACCTCACTCTTGCACTTCAATATTCTAGCAGCCTGTCACACTCACAACAGACTCCACTCCAGATGAACATACCTCTCGTAATGGTTATCACAAATATTATGTGTGCTCTAACTAGTATGGAGGAAATAAACCACTCACCCTTCAGAATCAATAGCAATTTAATACATCAGAAAAGCAACTAGCTAAATATCAGCCTAGCATCCTGAGACTATTCAAGCCTCTAAAAGATAGATAACAAATTCTCTATTGTCTAGTGATATGAGCCCTGTAGTCTTGCTAAGTAATATTTATAGGGAGAAACAATGAAATAACTCAGAAATTAAATATAACTGTTACATTTCAGAGTCAGAGGTGATATTTCAAAGTAAAGTATGTCTCATCCTCCTGAAACTGTTGACAACCCAGCTACCTTGAGTATAANTTTGGTTTGAATATTTCACTCTCTTTGACCTTGAACAACATTTGTACTTTCTGAGTCCATATACTTATCAGTAAAATAATTTTATGTAGTTATTATACATTTATGAGATATGTGCAAAAAGTATCATATAAAAATCATCAGTAATTGCTGTGTTTCTCAGATTGGTTGATAAATAAAGTGCATTGGGCTATGTCAAGGCAGCTTAGAGGCAGGCTGGAAATATAAGCATATAGACAGGAAGAAGAAAGGCAGAAGGGGAGACACATGAGCCATCTACCCAAGGAACAACATGTAATGGGATGCGGGAAAAGCCATGGATCATGTGGCAATATATAGATTAATAGTTATGGGTTAATTTAATATGTAAGAGCTAGCTAGCAAGAAGCCTACCATAGACTATGCAGTTTGTAAATAATATAAGCCTCTGTGTGTTTATTTTGGTCTGAGCAGCTGCAGGACCAGGCATGACATAGGAAAACTTCTAACTATATTTGGCGTACCAATGTTGAGATCTTCAATTTCCATAAGACCTAAAAGAGTTAAAAAGGGCTTCTAAACACACAATAATAGAGCCAAAAACAGCTTTCTGCTTCATGTCTCATGCATGTTGAGATATAGAGATGCCAAGGAACAGAGACATCATGGCATGCTGACTTGAGCTACAGTATGGCAGGTTCATGGCATATGGGCTTGAGTACAGCATGGCAGATTCCTTCCACTGTACACAGTGGTGTCTGCAAGCCATGCAGCATGGTGTGTGGTGGATATAACTTTTGCTAGTACAGACAAAAAGAGGAAAGAAAGAAAAGATTTTTGGGCTACACACTGCTGGATGGAAGCATAGACCCACTGCTTCCCAGAGTCTGGGGTGAGCACAGTTCCCCCAGAGCTGGTGGTAAATATAGTTCTGCCATGTTGGGAAGCTGAGGTGGGCAGAGCCAGCAGCCAAAGCTGTCATTTGAGTCCTAGTCATGCTGCAGTTTAAAGCAATAGATTCACAAAAAGACAGATTCAGATGAAATAAACCTCTAAATGGTCTACATTATGTGTAAAAATGTATGTAAGCTTGCAAGAGAGAGGAAAATGAGTATAGACAGTTATATAAAGAAATAGTTTTTAAACACAAAGTCTTTAAAAAGAGTACAAGTAATATAAAAGTTAAGCCATGTAAAGATGAAGATTACACAGAGAGTCTGGATTATGTTGTTTTTGGTATGTTTAACTGGAGAAAGACATTTGTTTGTAAAGGCTGCTGAGTTAAACCAATATGTGAATTTTAAAGGTATCTTTACTTCAAAATTTATGTCTAAGGATATGTTGCTTTGGAAAAGAGGTTTTGCTTTTGTTTCCACAGAAGATGAAAACCTATGGATTGATTCCAGGCTCATATGGTTTGATCAGCAAGAGCCCCTGAAAGGTCTCTGATAATGCCATAGTCCCGATGACCCAACATCCAGAATGGCTTCAAGGCAACTGGCTTAGACAATGTAGCCTCACAGACTATTTCAATCAGGACTTGACCATAATTCTTAATTTTCTCAGTATCCCCATAAGACTGCCAGTGCTCTCATTAAATTAACCCATTTTTATAAATCTATACTTTGGCACATGGCTTGAGGCTTACCAGTACTTTTATATCTTGCTTCTCCTGGGAGCAGCTAGCAGTGCTGCAAGTAGTATGGGAAGCCATGCCCAAATTCCCAAAATATTGTTTATAAATGTTTATTTTTATTTAAGAGGTATTGATTATAAATGCAATCTCTTTCTAAAGAAGGAGATATAGATATGATGGGATAAAAGGGTAAATTACTGAATCTACTTTTAAAGACCAACAACTTATTTGAAATGTTTTATATTGCTATGGATTTTAGTTTATTGATACAAATTTAAAGTTAATTTTGTTATACTGTATGTATATTTCTACTCTTGTTTAAAGTATTATGTTTGTACAGCTCATTTGAAATTGTAATGTATAATTAAGAAATACAGATTAATAATTAGTCATCTAATATAGTCAAATTTATAGTCATGTTAGTTATGTTTTCTCAGTATACATAGATATAATTCAATTAGGTAGGTAATCTTCAAACACTTCAAAGACCTACAGAATATGACTTTTAAAATGTTTTAAAAACCTAGACTTTCTGGACACTGAGACATGTCTAGTCCTGGCAGCACTGATTTACTTTAAAGAGAAAGATGGGTGTCGAAGACACTCTATGTGGAGTTTATCTTCTTGCTAAAAATAGTCATTTGGTCAATAAACCGTTCTTGCCTGGGCTGCTGATAATATATTATATAAACTGGACATGAGGGACCCATTGGTAGGTAACCACTGAACTTTTCAAGACCAAATGGTTCTTCAGGTTCGTGCTTTGCAGAGGAGACTGCCAAGTATTCTACAGGACAGAGGGAGAAGCAACTAAAAAGCTCTAGGCCTACTGGCTGAAGATGGATGCCCCAACATTATGGAGAAACTTTGGATGACTGTCCAGGCAGCCAGCTGTATCTGTCATTTCCAGAATATTGGAAGTTGCTTACAATGCATTTCCTGTTTACTTAGGTAATAAAGACCTTCTGAGGTTTTTGATGTAGTTGAAGACTACAATTGTAATTATAATTTTCCTTGGTTATGATAAAAGATAAGTTAGATATGAAACCTTAGATTCATAATTATAGGATAAATAGAATATTTTCTTTGAATTTGCCAAATATAAATAGACTAGATATTATAACTGCAATTCTTGCTTGATAACTGTTTTGTTATATGTAATTTTACTAGGTTAAAGTTAAAACTTTCCTGTTGGATTAGACAGAAAATGGGAAGTGCTGCGGGATGTCTTTCTGTATGCTGTGAATATGTGTTGCTCTGATTAGTTGATAAATAAAGCTGCATTGGCCTATGGCGTGGTAGGATGGAGCCAGGCCAGAAAATCCAAGAAAGAGTGTGGCAGACACTGCTAGCTGCTGCCAGGAGAAGCAAGATACATAAGTACTGGTAAGCCACAAGCCATGTGGCAAAGTATAGATTTATAAAAATGGGTTAATTTAAGATGTAAGAGCTAGGTAGAGAGAAGCCTGAACCATGAGGCCATATAGTTTGAAAATAATATATACACCTCTGTGTGTTTATTTGGAACCAAGTAGCTACATGACATGGGTGGGAGAGATTTGTCCCAACCACAGGGCCCAGGCAGGACCAGAGAAACCTTCCAGCTACAAGTAATTGACTTCATTGACAGACTGCAAAGTTAAGTCTTTGACTCTATATGTTTCCTTTATGCAGGATGTACCATTCTACCTTCAAATTTACCTATCATGATTTGCCACTTTATAGTTACATTAGTTTTATCCTTGCTGACCAGATACTGAGATAGACAAATTCAGTGAGGAAACACTTATTTTAGTTCACAGACCAAGAGGGTTCAGTCCATAGCTGCTTGACCCTGCATGCTAGGGACAGGAAGCAAAGGGGAAGGATGGTACTGGGGACAGAGACAACCCTCAGGGGTCCTAGTGACCTAGTTCCTCCAACTTGAATCAAACTATCAAGAATAGCACCACCAGCTGGGAACAGAAGAGCCTGTGAAGGATAGATTATACTCAAATCACATACTATTTTCCACATAAAATATAATCATCAAGTCTTCCAGCAATATTTGGTTCTTAAAGTATCAACTAATCATGGTTCTCACAGAACACAGATGATCTGGACTATATACTGTCCCAGAGTAATCTAAGGGGTTAGAAAATCCAAGATGGTCAATAAGGTAGTAAGCTCTACTGATCAACTGCTACTGATCATTCCCCTTCTATTACCCCTCTGTTTTCCTGACACTGTGGTCTTTATCTTCCTACTTTTTTATCTGAGTGTATTCTAGCCCGTAACTCTTTAGTAGTCAGTCATGACACTTTGATATTCCCAGGTTTTATATTTATTTACTATGTATTTATTAATTTTTTAATTTTGTGTGGAGAGGTAGAGGCAAATGTTTGCCAAGGAACCTGCATGGAAGTCAGATGACAACTGTGGGAATAGGTTCTCTCTACCATATGTGTTCTGGGAGTCAAATTCAGGTTATCAGAGTTGGCAGCAAGCATCTTTGACTTCTTGATACATCCCCCCACTCCATCTCAGGTTTTATAATAAACAATATTGTTTATATCTTTACCCACTTTAAAATATGCATTAACCAGCTACTTTGGACAAAGCTATGTGTGTTGCCCTCTAGAAACTATCAGTGAGATGGAATAATCTGCATGTAGTAAGAAGCATTATGGTTCTGTCCCACTCTGTTTTCTGTAATAAAGTAGCATGAAGTGGATCATTTATTTTTTAAAGAGGTGGTTATGGTGGCTCACAACTGGAATCTTAGGATTTGGGAGGCTTAGATAAAAAGTTTTCTATGAGTTTCAGGCCAGCCAGGACTGCAAAGTAAGACCCTGTCTCCAAAACAAAATGTCTTGTGACAAAATGGCCAGGGTAATTTTTCTTAGCATTTTTGAGGCCCTGGGTTCAGTCCTCAGTACCACAAAAAAGGGAAAGAACTTTATTTCTTATGGTTTGAGGGCCTGGGAGGTACTGTTATCTGACATCAAGGTGTATCTGTTAAAAGCCATCTTTTAATATAACATGGCAGAGGACATCATACTGTAGGAAGGGAGGAATGTCTCAATTACTTTTCTATTGCTGTGATAAAACACCATGACAAAGAAAACTTATAAAAGAAAGACTTTAATTGGGCTTATGGTTGCAGTGAGTTAGAGTCCATGATTGTGGGACTAATGGTCCACTAAGAACTCACATCTTGACACATAACCATGATGCAGAGATAGAGACACTGTTAATGGAATCTTTTGAAATCTCAAAGCCAGCCTACAGTGGCACATCTCTTCCAACAAAGCCATGCTTCCTAGTCCATCCCAGACAGTTCTATCCATGGGGAACAAGTTTTCAAACATATGAGACTAGGGGGTCCATTCTCATTCAAACCACCACAGCCAGAAAAATCACAAGGTGCTTGACTCTTGGAACCTCATTTAACTCTAATTGCCTCCCAAAGGTCCTATCTCCACATCAGCATACAAATTTGAAGATTACATATCTAACACACGAAATTTCCCAGAACATATTCAAAACACAGAAGATAAACAACATACTATTTAATAGGTAAGCAATGAGAGATTTGCACTCATTCACTCCTGTATCACTTAGAGCCACATCCATAAACTGAAAAAACTCTGTGAAGCAAATGGCTCTCCAGTTCCATAATTTTTCCAGATCTGAACAACCAATTTCTTAAAGACTCTTAAGCAATTTTTAGTGATGTCATCTAGAGCCATATTGTCCAATTTCCTAGGAGTTAAGAAAAGAGAATCCAGATTTTATAGCAAGGCCACTAAGGCTCATCACCATTTCTCATTCCTTTGTTTGCTACACAGTATATGCACAGTATTCAAATGTTCTTTCAAACTAAGCTCTGGAAACATGGTACAGCCTAACAGAGCTTGGTAACTGTTCCTCCATGCTGAATTTCTGTTTCTGGGCTCATGACTGTTGAGGAAGAAGCAACATTTTCCAGCCTTTTTAGATCATCAGAGTGGTTGTGGCACTACCACACAGCTAATGGTTCAGTGCCATAAGAAGCAAGTTCAGTGTCATATGAAGTTCCCCATCTCCCTGCAGGAAGCTGCTTCCATTATCATCTCTTTCACACGTTCATGGATGTGAAAATGGCACCCCACTGAGAAAGATTGTTTAAATCACAAATCATGTCTAACTGCTGAGAACAGAAAGCCTGGGTCTTAAGGCAGCCTCCTGAAGCAATACATGTTATTTGCTTTGAGCTGCCTGGCAAGAATGTTACATGACAGAGAAGTAAGTTAGACTGTTGAAACATTTCTATGCAAATCTTTGTTACAGTTTTGTCTACACTAAAATGTATGCACTAGGAAGGACAATTTCTCTGTAACTCAGCCAAACTACAGACATTCTCCTTCTGTAGCCATAACTTTAGTAGTCAGAGATTCAAGAGTTCGTTCACCATAAAGTAAAATCAATGGTCCTTCTTTCGTACCTAAGCAGCATGTAGCCAGTTATACTTTGCAGATGTTTTTCTGTAAATTTGAGAATGTCCAGGAACTGGATCCACCAACTCTATGTACTTATAAATTATGATAATTCTGCTACACATCTCCCTTTCAGGTTTGCACAGCCAGTGCTCTGGGGAATACGAACAGGAGGAGAAATCACTAGGAAGAGATTTGGTGGCACAAGAATGGGCACAACCTTTCCTAAAGCTCCAAACCTGGAAGCTAAATTCAGCCAATTATTTGATTTTATTTTCAAAATCTGTTTTTTCCATCACACTATTTATTTGCTTGTTTATTTTAAAGCAAAGTTGAAGTTCATTGAGAAAAAATAGTTTGAGAATTTCATACATGAATACAATGTATTGCATCTTCTCATTTCTTTCTCACCTCCTTCCAAGCCCCTTCAATTACTCCCTCTCAAATTCAAGATCTCTTCTACATTTATTTTTGTCACTCATACACACACACACACACACACACACACACACACATACACACACACATACACACACAGAGAGAGACAGAGACAGAGAGACAGAGAGACAGAAAGGGAGGCTACTGAGTACAGTTAGTGTTTCCCTTATCTGCATTTAAGGCTGATTCCTGAGGATTGGGCTCTCCTCCTTGAAAAAACAAAAAAGAAACTTATTCTGCCTCTGTCCACAACCATTGACTACCTATAGCTCTTCATCTAGGTGTATAGCATTGTGAAATTTTCCTGTGCCATGTTAGCAGCTTGAGTACATGGTCTCTTAAGGTATTGTTCAGGCAGCCATATTGCTGCGAGTTTATGGGGGTATTACCATTCCTGTCAAGAAGAAATCACTACCAGCAGTTATCCTGATCCTCAGGCTCCACTGTCCCACAACTTCTGCAATATTCACTGAGACTTGGGTATAGGAGTTGTGTTACTGATGTTGTCGTTGAAGCTTAAAACCACACCAACACCTATTTTCTGAATACTGACCAGTTGTGAATCTAATAGTCTCTGTCTATTGAAAAAAAATTGCATTTATCTAAGGCTATAAAGATGAGTACTTATAAGGCAGGTGGAAACTACATTACTTGGATAATAGGAAAGTAGTACGTTCTCCTCTAAGGCTTATGAAACTCTCCAGCCATGGGTTCTAAGGTGATTTTGCAGCACCAGGCATGAGTTCCCTCCAATTAAACAGGTATAAGGTCCAATTAGACATCTGTTCATTGCCCCCAAAATACAAATGCCACTATTGCACCATTGGTAATATACTTTGGGTCCCCTTGTTGCTGTGATTCTCAGGATTTACAGCTGTGTAGGGCTATTGATAATTTTTCCCCCTTGGAAGACTCCATAGCACCTTCCAACACTATGAGAGCTAGGCCTCAGTGAAAATGCTTCCAAGTCAGTACCAGTTAATTTTCTCAAAGTCTTGTGTCAGAAGTATGAAATGCCTTCAATTTCTGGAAGGCAACAAGAAGCAATATCAATATAGCAATACCTATATCACTGAGGAGATCTCTTGGAACCCTTGAACAACAATTTAAAAGGAGGTATTCCTACTAAGCACTGGGATTTTTAAACACTGTATGCCTCCTGAAGAAAGCATTTTTCCACCATGTGGGGTATCTGCATCAAAAAAAAGTATGGGGTGTGTGTGTGTGTGTGTGTGTGTGTGTGTGTGTGTGTGTGTGTGTTGTTTGTTTGTTGGCTCTTTTCAACACCTGGCTCACAAATAAATCACACATGGAAGCTTATTCTTAATTGTCAATGCCTTGCCAGCTTTCCTTAACTTATTCTGACTACCTTTTGCCTCTAGGCTTTTCCCATTCTCTAACTTCTGTAAATCTTACTTTCTCCATGGCTTGCTGTGTAGCTTGGTGGCTGGCCCCTAGAGTCCTCCTTCTCTGGCTACTTCTCTTTTCCACCCAGATTTCTCCTTCTATTTATACTCTCAGCCCCACCTATCTTTTCTCCTGCCTTGCCATTGGCCAGTTCTTTATTAGACCAACAGGTGTTTTGCACAGGCACAGTAACACAGTTTCACAGAGTTAAACAAATGCAACATAAACAAAAGTAACACACTTTAAAATATTCTACTACGTGTGTGTGTTTGTGTGTGTGTGTGTGTGTGTGTGTGTGTGTGTGTATTGTGGTATCTGTATAAATGTATACATATATATATATGTATGTGCACAATGACAATATAATATTATATATGTGACTTTAAATAAGCTTATAAAATAATAGGTTTCCCTATGCCTTTTCCAAAAATTCTTAATGTTATTTTATCCTTCCCCCCTGTCCCTCCCTCTATATTACTCTCCCACTCCTCCCCAGTAAAGTCACCCCCATTTTTGCACTTTCCCCTTCACAACACTTATCCCCCTTTTTTATCTAGAGTTCTACCTCCCAACTCCCCAATGATCCCTTCATACTTTCCTGGCTTCCACTGTTACTCCACAACATACATTCAAACCTGCTAGAAGCCACAAATAAGAGAGAATATGTGGCATTTTTTTTCTTAGCCTGGGTTACTTTACACATTATAATATTTTCTAGCTCCATCTATTTACATGTAAATTTCATTATTTCATTTTTCTCTACAGCTAAATTGAATTTCATTGTGTAAATGTACAACATTTTTATTATCCACTCTATTGATGAACATCTAGGCTTCTTTCACTTCCTGATTATTAACAATGTAGCTATCAACATGGCCAAGCAGGTACTTCTGTAGCAGGATATTAAATCCTTTAGGTCTTATGGCAGGAAGTGGTATAGCTCGGTCATACAGCACTCTATTTTTAGCATGTTGAGAATTCCTCACACTGATTTCCATTGTAGCTACACCAGTTTTCAATCCCAGCAACAATGAGTAAAGGTTCTCCTTTCTAAGCATTTGTTCTTATTAGCATTTTGTTGCAATTGTTTTCGTGACCTTAGCCATTCTGTCTGGGGTGAAATGAAATCCCAGAGTTGTTTTAATTTGCATTTCTCTAACTGCTGAAGATGATAAACATTTTTAGCTGTTTGTTAGCCATCGTTATTTCTTCTTTTGAGAACTCTATGTTCATATCCATAATCCATTTTTAACTGAGTAGTTTTCTAGATTCTATTTTCTTCATGTTTTTATATATTCTGGTATTATCTTCTATCAGATATTTATCTGACAATAATTTTCTCCAACTCTGTGGACTTCTTTTTCATTCAATTGAGTGTTTTCTGTGCCAGACAGAGCTTTGGGTTTTATGAGGTCCCATTTCTTAATTGTTAGAACTAATTCCAGGGCAAATGGAGTTTCATTCAGAAAGTCCTTCCTGCTCCTATGTCTTATGGGATACTCTTTGTGCTTTCTTCCAGAAGTTTTGGAGTTGCCTTTTTTGCATTGAGATTTTTGATCTATTTGGAGTTGATTTTTGTGCAAGGTGATAGATATGTATCCAATCTTATTCTTTTGTGTGTGGAGGTTCAGTTTTACCAGCATCATTTGTGAAAATGCTATCTTTCCTCTACTGTGTTTGGCATCTTTACCAAATATCAGCAGGCTGTACTTAGTGGGCTTAAGACTTGGTCTTCTATTCTGTTCCGTTCATCTGTTTGTCTGTTTGTGTGTGTGTGTGTGTGTGTGTGTGTGTGTGTGTGTGTGTGTGTGCATGCATGCGCACTCTGTTTTTATTACTTTTGCTTTGTAATATAACAAAGTCTGATATGAAATCTCTAGCATTTTTCTTTTTTATCAACATTGCTGCAGATATCCTAGGTCTTGTGTATTTCCATATGTAATTTAGGATATTTTTTCTATAGTTTTTTTTTTCTTCTAGTTCTGTGAAGACTGTCATGGAGATTTTAATTGAAATTGCATTGGATCTGTGAAGCTATTGTGGATGAGAGTGTTTCCATTGGTCTCTTTCTCAGCATGTTTGTTATGGGTGTATAAAATGATTTCTGACATTTTAAGTTAATTCTGTATACTATCATTTTGGTGAAAGTGTTGATTATTTCTAAAATGTTTCTGGTGGAAGCTTTGGGATCTCTTATGTATAATGTTATGCCATCTGAAAATAGGGATAACTTACTTCTTTTCTATTCATCTACTTGTATAATTTTAATTTCCTTTTCATATCTTATTGCTCTACCGAGGACCTCAAACACTTGAAAAGGAGTAGGGAAAGTGGACATGCCTGCCTTGTTACTAATTTTAATCAGATTGCTTAGAGTTCTTCTCAATTGAGAATTATATTGGCTGTGGGTTTGTCAGTCTTATTGTGTTGCTGCATGCTTCCTGCAGTATTGCTTGTAGTTCCTTGAAAACATGGTCAAATCTGCTACGAATCTATCTGGACCTGCTGTTGCTGCTACTGCTGCTGCTGTTGTTGGAAGACATTTTACTACTATTTCAATCTCTTTATTTGTTATGGGTCTGTTTAAGTTGTTGATCACCTCTTGGCTTAATTTGGGTGGTTTATATTTGTCTAGAATTTTTCTATTTCTTTTAGATTTTCCAGCTTAGGATTTTAAGTATTCCCTGGTAAGTTTCTAAATGTGGTGTAGTATTTCTCTGTTCATATATAATTATTTTATTTTTGATCTCCTATTCCTTTCTTTTAGTTCATTTAGCTAGGGCTCTGTCAATCTTGCTTATTTTAAAAAAGATAGCTCTTATATTCACTGAGTCTTTGTATTATTGTGTGGTGATATTTTAACTGTGTCCTCCAATAAAATTTATCTGAGGATCGGGGGAAAAATGGGCAGCCAGCCACTAGTAGTAAAAAGAAAAGTCATGCAAGGTAGCACACACCCTTAATCTGTTTGGTTCTCTGTGAGTCCAAGGTCATATTAGGGAACTAGTGGAAGGTGGTGGTGGCACATGCCTTTAATCCCAGCATCAGCCATAGAGTTCTGGAGGTCTGTGCAGACAAACAGGAAGTGATGTAGCTTGGTGGAGATAGGAAATGAGTTAGTAGAATGAACAGGCATAAAAAGCCAGGTTAGACAGGAAGTCGCTCTCTTCTCTATGCTTCGCTCTTTGGAAGCAGTGGCAGCATTGGTGAGGTGAGGCTAACTGGTGGCTTGCTCCTAATTCCTCTGATCTCTGTCAGATTTTCACCATTACTTCTTGTTCTGTGTGTTTATTAATAAGACTGCTTAGAAATTCGACTTACATTTGGCATCCCAACGTGGCTCGAACTCATTAAAAAGCCATTGGTGGCCTTAAAGGCCGGGGGTTACAGGCCCTCTGGCTTGGCGGGAGCTACAAGCAGTAGTGGCTGCACTCGGACAGACCTGCAAGCAGTTTTGGCTGCACGTGGCCAGAACTACAAATGATTGGGTCTAACGTGGCCTGAGCTACAAGNAGTCCAAGCTACACACAGGTGGAGCTGCTTGTGGTCAGATCTTTAATTCATGTGGCTGGAGTTTTTTGACTTTTTTAGCTACTGGTGGGTGGTGAGCTCTTGCTCTCTCTGGATTTCCATCTTGTACTACCACCATGCTATGTAGCTGCTTTGAAACTCCCTCAGACTTCTACTGTTCTATGCAGACTTGGTAAGTCAATTAAAATATTTTAAAGGAAGAAATTAGTTTAAAAAGTTTTTCCCCATGGTAAAAATTGGGAATATTTCTACCATGGAAAGAATTTGGTCTTTGTTTGATAACACATTAGGCAGTTTAAAAATGGAACAAATAAATGAGCAGATAACTAATGTTGATTGGATGTACGTAACTTCAATTATGAACATTATTTGTTTAGTCATTTTTATTTTAGCATTAAGAAGATTGGTCAATTTGAGTGCTAAGATAAAAGCTTTAGAAAAACCAGTTAGAAGGAATTATAGAGAAATTCAGACTCAGAAGAATTTAAAGGTGAACTTAGCTCAGGATTGAATTATACAGTTACAGACAAACAGCCTCAGACTATGAGACAGCAGACATTAATTTACCCTGTAAACTTACAAGAACTTCCAGATGCTCGTGTTCAAGTTAACTGGGCTCCAATGCAAATGCTAGATTTAAGGAGATTTAAAGAAGCTATAGCATCATATGGCATGTATTCTCCATTTGTAAAGCAGATGTTAAATTCATGGTCAACTTGTAATAGAATTATCCCTCAAGATTGGAAAGAATTGGCTTTGGCTGTACTAGAGCCCAGTAAAAATTTACAATGGCAAATACGGTTTAAGGATGAAGCTAAAACTATAGAACAGCAAAATAGGACTAGAGGTACAGAAATTACCAAGGATCAGCTTCTTGGAGAAGGCAAATATGCGGATATAAACAGACAATGTTTATATGATAACCAAACCCTAATTCTATGCTGCATGGCAGCCATGAATGCATGAGACAGAATTGAGGAAGCAGGAAAGAAAATTGAATCATTTACAAAAGTTATACAGGGCCCCAGAGAATCCTTCACAGATTTCTTACAAAGGCTGTCTTCAGCTGTAAATAGAATGATACCAAATTCAGAAGCTAGACAGATAATAATTGAATTTTTGGCCTTTGAGAATGCAAATGCAGCATCAAAAGAATAATCAGGCCATTAAAGGCACGATCAGCTCCCTTGGAGGACTGGGTCAAGGACACAATTAATATTGAGTCTCATGATCAGGATGATACATGGATAGGAGAGGTTATATCAAGAGGTTTAAAGAAAAATAATAATGTCAGCTGTTTTAATTGTGGTAAACTAGGACATCTGAACAGGAAGTGTAAACTGGGCATTTCTAGAAACAATGTTTCTTCAAGGAACACTGGCAACAGAATGCCCCCTTCTGGATTATGCAGAAGGTGTGGCAAAGGTAAATACTGGACCAATGAATGTAGATCAACAAGGGACAGACAGGGTAATCCTCTGCCATTGGGAAATTCCCTGAGGGGTCTCACACAGGCCCCCATGGCAAATTCAGTACAGACTTTTTTTGCCATCATAGAAGAGACCCCTTCTCAGAGCAGTTAAATAACCTACTGCCTATTGTAAAAAAACATACTGCTCAGGGTGATAGAACAGCTATAGCAGAGAGAACAGAAATTCAGGATAAACCATAAAGCATTTTTTTGGCAAATTTCTATAAATGAACAAACACCTAAATTAAAAATATGAATAAATGATGTTCTCTTTGAGGGTCTAGTGGACACTGGTGCTGACGTCATGATTGTTGCAACAGAATTTTGGCATCCAAATTGGCCTCTTCAGGAGGTAAATGTTCAACTGTTAGGGATTGGAACATTATCTCAAGTGAAACAGAGCGCAAGATGGCTTGAATGTATAGGACCAGAAGGACAGAGAAGAAAATTAAAGCCGTATGTGGCTAATATAGCTATGAATTTATGGGGTTGTGATCTATTACAACAATGGAATACTCAGATTAACATTCCTCCAACCTCAGAAATGAACCATAAAGTAACACATGTTTCTGAGAGAAATATTTAGAGGTATTATTATAAAGAGGAGTAACTGGCCATCCAAATTGTACAAGAACAGGGCACAACAACTGCTGATCTTTCAAAGGCACCAACAGCTCTACCTTTAAAATGGTTAACAGACAAGCCTGTATGGGTTCAGCAATGGCCTTTAACAATAGAGAAACT
>LZPO01027707.1:41828-64937 GCA_001675575.1 Neotoma lepida | reverse complement strand
GAGTGGATCCAAAGCTTGATTGTATTTTGGTTATTTTACCCTCTAAGCATCCTCCTACAGGAATTTTAATGCAGAGGGAAGATTTTATATTGGAATGGATATTTCTACCAAATAAACAGAGTAAAAAATTAAAAACGTATGTGGAAAAGATCTCTGACTTGATTTTAAAAGAAAAATTGAGACTTCGTCAATTAACAGAAATAGACGCAGCAAAAATTGTCATACCTTTAACTAAGGATGACATTGACAAATTATGGGCAAAAAGTAAACCTTGGCAAAGAGCTTGTAGTAATTTTTTGGGAGAGATTAACAGCAAATATCCCAAAAGTAATAAAATTAAACTTATAAAGAGAGCTGATTGGATTTTGCCTCGAATTGTACGGGAAACACCCATATCTGGAGTCTGTACATTTTATACAGACACAAACAAACAAAAAAAAAGGCAGGTTACAAGTCAAAAAATTAAAATAAAGTGGTTCAAAGTCCTTATAATTCAGTTCAAAAATCANAATTGTATGCTATTCTGTTGGTATTAATGGATTTTTCAGAACCTCTCAACATAGTTACTGGCTCTCAGTATGCTAAAAGAGTGGTATTACATATTAAGACTACAAAATTTATCCCTGATGAGTCAAAATTAACTTTGTTATTTATTCAGTTACAAGATATAATAGAAATAGGAAGCATCCTTTATATATAACTCACATCAGATCACATACAGGTCTGCTAGGCCATCTAGCACAAGGTAATGATGAGATTGATAAACTATTGATAGGAAATGTGTTGGAGGCCTCAGAATTTCATAAAAAACATCATGTCAATAGTAAAGGTTTAAAAAAGGATTTTTCCATAACCTGGCAACAAGCCAAGGAAATTGTAAGGAAATGTCCTACTTGCTCTTTTTACAATCAGACCAGCAGGATGTAACTCAAAAGGTACTCAGAGGAATGAAATCTGGCAGATGGATGTTTTTCACTTTGCAGAATTTGGAAAATTGAAATATGTATACCACACTTGCCGCGGACCGGCCCAGGGAGAGGGTCGTTTGACCGAGGGATGCGGGGTGAAGGTACTCAGGAAAGCTGGGAGATGGCGGAGGGACAGACAGACACAGACACGAGAGTGCTGTGAAACTGCTGTAATTTTACTTCGTGCAAGGCTTTGTATATATAGTGAGTTACAAAGGAACTTGCCTGAGGTGAATAAAAGTAACACGAAAGCATGAAAAGAATAGTTATTGTGGTTGATTCACAGAATTTTCCTTTAGTGAACCATTTTTTGATTGCAAAATGCATCTTGATAATTCTGCAAACTTAATGTCTCTTGTTTATGGCCCTAAGTCTCGTTCCCCAGAAAGGAATTGATCAAAATAAGAGTTAGGCTTTAACCTGAACTATGACTCTACCTATTTGAACAATGGGGCCATTTGTTTTAGTATTCTTTCTTTTTTTTCATGCTCTATCAAACACCAGGGAGGCCTACTCCTTGGCAATCTGCTCATGAAAGGGAGCTCATGCCATTTCCTTCTTCTCCCTTCATAATTAACCCATCTATTGCCTTCTTCATCATTGCCAAAGCGTGCAATTCTGCTTCCCTGGAACTTCTGTGGCTGGAGTGTGGATTTCCTAATAATTGTTGAATTTTTTTATTTCTGTTTTTGTTTCTTTGGGAATTTCTATCATTAATTCTTTCTACTCTAAGTTATCTATGAAATCATCTATTTCCCNTAATTTTTCTGACTCTGATTCAATACTCCATAAGTAGCCCTAATTACAGGGGGTGCTTGAAGCACAAGTTTTTCTTGTGTTGACTGATTAACCAATACATCCATTGGTCTTCTAGGAAGTGCATGTGCTTGAGAACACACAGTAAATAGAATTATGAGAATGAAAAGTACAAGGCAAACCCAAGCCAACCATCCGCACTAGTAGGCATTACGAAGAACATGATACTCGGGAATCATGACTCTTGTTTGCAACCAGGGACCCGCCAAGGGCTTAGCCCCGCAGGGCACGAACCCTCCTTCCTCGTGCGACCACCGAACTGATGGCATTTGTCACACTGGCGACACCGTCGTGGGTGTGGCACACACTATTGACACTTATTCAGGATTTCAATGGGCAACTGCTTTGAGTTCTGAAAAAGCTGATTCTGTAATCACACATTTGCTAAAAATCATGGCCATCCTGGGTATACCTGCACAAATTAAAACTGACAATGCTCCAGCATATGTCTCTGCTAAAATGAAGCAGTTTTTTGCTTATTACAATATAAAGCATATTACAGGTATACCACATAATCCCACAGGCCAAGCAGTCATAGAAAGATCAAATCAAACTCTAAAAGATATGCTAAATAAAAAGAAAGGGATAAGGAAAACCCCCAGAAATAGATTACATAATGCTCTATTAACTTTGAATTTTGTCAATGCTAATGAGAAAGGAACAACAGCTGCNGAGAGACATTGGATAATAGAAAAAACTTTGGAATTAAATCAGCCTATATACTTTAAGGATTGTTGACTTCAGAATGGAAACCAGGATATGTGTTACCTTGCGGACGAGGTTTTGCTTTCGTTTCTACAGGAGAAGAAAAGCTNTGGATACCATCAAAATTGATAAAGGTTCGATTTGAACAAGAGATACTTCTTAATTAGAAGAGGTGATAGTTCATCATCCAGCATGAATGTCCAATTTAAAATTAACTAATGCTTTTTATTTAATCAGATATAACTTGCCAAAAGGAAACCTCCCCAAAGTTAGGCTTCGGGAAGTGTTTTTGTTTTTGTCTTTAAGGAGAATGAAGGCTAAGGAATGTAGGTGAATGTTTTGTCTGGGTCCCACCAGGCCCCACGCAGTCCAGCCCACCCAGCGGTCCCGCAGCCACTTATAAATTAATCACTCAAAAGCTTATATTAATTACAACTGCTTGGCCATTAGCTCAGGCATATTACTGACAAGCTCTTATACTTAAATTCAGCCCATTTGTATTCATCTGTTTTGCCACATATTCTGTGGCTTTACCGGTCTACAGACATGTTGTTCCTTCCTCAGCAGCTGGCATCTCCTGACTCAGCCTTCCTTCCCAGAATTCTCCTTGTTTGTTTATCCCACCTATAATTCCTGCCTGGCTACTGGCCAATCAGCATTTTATTTATTTAATCAATCAGAGCAACACATATTCACATATCAGAGCATACAGAACAATATCTCCATCAAAGGAATCTGAAGAACACTGGACAAATGAGACATTTGAAGAAAAAGGACAAATCATCCAGAATAAATATCCCAAGAAAAGGAGTAAAATGGCCTATTGGTATATCACATACGAAATTTTATAAGTCTTCCTAAATGTTTGTTTCTGCTNTTCTCTATAGACACTTAACACAAATGATCCTCATGTAGTCCCAGTTCAATTAAAATTTAAAGCTGGCTTTGCAGTTGGAGAACGGCTCTCTCTTACTCTAAACCCAAGCATGTTTGTTTAAAGGAAAATNCAAAATCTCTGTATCATGTCAGAAGAGCCGTCTGATATGGGACAGACAAACAAACAAAAAATTTAAGGGACTATTCTATTGCCACTAATCTCAATTCCTTGGTTCTATTTTGATTCTTTAAACTCTTAAAGTATAAATTTTATATCAAAATTTATAACATATATATATATACATTTTAAACTTTTGTCATGATANTAATGGTCATATAGAGTACTAATTAATTTAAAAAGAAAAGGCTTTATTTAGCTGCCTATGCATTTTTTTTTTCGAGTCTCTATCATTTCTTTGTAGGGAATCATGTCTAAGCCTGACAGCAAATTTGAAGTCTCCAGAAAGATGATGGGGCCCCACTACGATGAGTCTACAAGGATGATAATAATAAAAACTAAGCTGACAAACATCACCAAAGATCAGCTTTGCACTACAAACTGCTCAGGACAATCTCGAGATGGCTAGCTGACATGATCCAGCCTCACAGACTGTTTGATCGAGGATTTGAGATAAGCCCTGCACCTTTGTGTTATACAGAGATTAGATAACAAATGATACAGCTACCACTACAGACTTGACAATTAACCAAAATTTTTCTTTTTGACATCCCCTAAAGATGTCTTTACCCACAAACAGCAGGAAGCAATTTTAAGAAAATGATGTCCACATTCCCAAGAGGTGGGGTGGGTAGTTTTTGATTTTTCAATGAGTTTTGGGTTTGAGATAATTTTTATTGTTTAGGATTGTTGGTTACAAGTTGTTGTTAATGGTCAGGAAAAGGGTTAAACAAAGGAAATTAGATTTAGGGTTCTTGTTTGAAAAAAAAGAGAGAAGATATAGATATGATATAGATAAAAAGGTAGATTATTGAATCTATTTTTAAAAGGCAATTACTAGTTTTAAATATTTTACATTGCATTGGATTTTTGTATACAAATATATATAGAGATACAAATTTGAGATTGATTTTGTTAGAAATCAATGTATGTATTTGTATGTATATTTCTAATCTTGTTCAAGGTATTGTACTATACAGTTTACTTAATGTTATGCAATTTGCTAATTCTTGAAAGTTATTATTATCAACTATTAGGATATAGAGAAATGAGAGTTAGTAGTTAGTCATTACAATCAAACTTGTAGTCATATTAGATGTTTCCAAGGTTAAGCAGAGATATATTTTAGATAGACAGGTTCTTCAAACCCTTCAAAGATCTGCAGAATATGGCATTTAANATGTTTTAATAACTTAGATTTTTTTTCTTTTTTATGACTATGAGACATGTTGGCTCCTGGCAGCATCAATCTGTTTCAGAGAAGATATGGGCATTGAAGAGACTGTTTATGGAGTTAACTTTTATGTGGCAGTTAGCCACTGGGCATGGAAGTGCCCTCGCATTGACTGCTGACAGTATGCTGTTCAAAAAAAATCGACAAGCAGGACACAAAATAAAGGACTACCGATCCTTGCTAAGACGAGTGTGGTTGCAGACTTGGCAACAAGCATCCTTTAAGGCCAAGACAATATGGCACCATCACTGAAGTGGCTTCGCAATCCAGAAAAGGTATAGTGCCTCTTCCTTCGGCAGTTGCACAGGCAGTGGGCTGATGGCTTCTGTTATACAATGGAACATCAGCTGGAACAGTTATTCTNGGAGGAATAACTAGGCTGATGGAGTCTGGCCTCTCAATGATAGACTGGCATTTAATAAAGGAGATGAAACTACCCACAAGCAGAGAAAAATGGGAAGCCAAATTCCAAAAACACCAGCAATTTCCAGACCCTGGTGGAATTCAAGTTTATCTGGTTCATGGAATACTCACACCAAATGTGGGATCGAGCTGTAGACCTTGAATACAGCCTGCTTCACAAATGAGTCTGTCGGATATGCTAAGCCTATGGGCTGAAGATGATGCCCCAACATTGCAGAGAAACCTCGGGTGACTGTCCAGGCAACTGGCTGTTTCTGTCAACTCACATTTTTTCAAGTCACTTGTTTGCACTTCCTGTTTTACTAGGCAATATTATTTCCTTCTTGGGTTTCTGGGGGAGTTGAAGATTAGATAGTTACAGTTTTTCTTAAGAAATTTCAGAACAGGAAATCACCATGAGGTGCTAAGTATGTAAGTTTGAAAGACATTTAAGTTGGAAAGGTATCATAAGATAGTTTTCTGTTAGTAATATAAGTTAGGATATAAAGTGAGTTAGGTACATTTAGAACTCACCAAAATAGGATAGATAATGGAGTATTCTCTCTGAATTTGTCAAATGCAAATGGACTAGACATTGTTGATGTATTAATTGCTTGTATATATTGTATATAGTTTATCTTATTTTTTTTATTTTTTTTTATTTAAACAAAAAGGGGAAATGTGATATTTTATCTGTGTCCCCAAATAAAAGTTATCTGAGGATCGGGGGAAAAATGGGCAGCCAGCCACTAGTAGTAAAAAGAAAAGTCATGCAAGGTAGCACACACCCTTAATCTGTTTGGTTCTCTGTGAGTCCAAGGTCATATTAGGGAACTAGTGGAAGGCGGTGGTGGCACATACCTTTAATCCCAGCATCAGCCATAGAGTTCTGGAGGTCTGTGTGGACAAACAGGAAGTGATGTAGCTTGGTGGAGATGAGTTAGTAGAATGAACAGGCATAAAAAGCCAGGTTAGACAGGAAGTCGCTCTCTTCTCTTTGCTTCACTCTTTGGAAGCAGTGGCAGCATTGGTGAGGTGAGGATAGCTGGTGGCTTGCTCCTAATTCCTCTGATCTCTGTCAGATTTTCACCGTTATTTCTTGCTCTGTGTGTTTATTAATAAGACTGCTTAGAAATTCATCTTACATTATTGTTTTTTGTTGTTATTAGTTCCATTAATTTCTGCCCTAGTTTTTAATCATTTCTTCCCATCTAATAGATTTTGTTTTGCTTTTTCTTAATCTTCCAAATTCTTGAAGTGCATTATTAAACTATATGTTCTTTTTAATATAGGCACTTAGAGCTATAAATTTCACTATTATAATTCTGTCTCTTATACACATCTAGATGTGTATAAGAGACAGCCTAAAACCAGATGCCTACTGTGCATACCAAGCTTTTTTTTGGTTTTTCGAGACAGGGTTTCTCTGTGTAGCTTTGCACCTTCCTGGAACTCACTTGGTAGCCCAGGCTGGCCTCGAACTCACAGAGATCTGCATGACTCTGCCTCCTGAGTGCTGGGATTAAAGGTGTGCACCACCACCGCCCAGCTGTTTTTCATTATTTCAAGGAATTTCTTTTTACTTCATTCTTGATTTCTCCTTTAAAACATTCATCATTCATTAGTATGCTGTTTAGTCTCCAAGAGATTGTGTAATTTCTAGAAATTCTTTTCCTTTTGGAGTTTCATTGCATCATGGTCAAATAAGATATGGGGAATTATTTCTGTTTGTATTTGTTGAGATTTGTTTTGAGCCTAGTATATAATACATTTCATTGAAACTAAATAAAATACATTTAGAGAAATCTGTGAGTTTCTGAGTACACTGTGTATTCTTTGGTGTTTTGAGAAATATACTACAGATATCTATTAGGTCTGTTTAATGGATGAAGTCAATTAATTCTGATATTTCTCTTTGTGTTTGTCAAGAAGACCTGTCCACTTGGAGAAAAGGGGGTATTGAAATCACCACTATTACTAAACTGTGGTTAATTTGTGACTTAAAGTCCAATAATGGTTTTTATGAAATTGGATGCACCAGCATTTGGTGCATATATGTTTAGGATTATAATGTCTTCTTGATTAATTATTTATTTTATCAAAATAAACCATCCTTCATTCTCTATTCTGATTTACTTTGGTTTAAACCTAATTTTGTCAGCTATTATGATAGGAACCCCTGCTTATTTTCTGGTTCCATTTGCTTGGAGTATTTTTTTAATTTATTATTTTCTTTTTTTATTAAGAAAATTTTTATTCATTTTACATACCAATCAAAGATCCCCCTCTTCCCTCCTCCCACCCCTTCAGCCTCTCCCTCCTAACCCTTCCCCCATTCCTTCCTACAAGAAGGTAAGGCCTCCCATGGGGAGGTACATTTAATAGAGGCAGGTCCAAGCTCCTCCCCCTGCCTCAAGGCTGTTGAGATGTCCCATCATAAGTAGTGGGCTCCAAAAAGCCTGTTCATGCACCAGGGATGGATTCTGATCCTACTGCCAGGGGGGTCTCTTAAGCAGATCAAGCTATACAACTGTCTTGCTATGCAGAGGGCCTAGTCCAGTCCCATGCAGGCTCCATAACTGTTGATCTAAATTTCATGAGTTCCCACTAGTTTGGTTTGGTTGTCTCTGTAGGTTTCCCCATCATGATCTTGGTGCACTTGCTCATAGAATCCCTCTTCTCTCTCTTCAACTGGACTCCTGGAGTTTGGCCTGGTGTTTGGCTATAGATCTCTGCATCTGCTTCCATCTGTTACTGGAGAAAGGCTCTATGATGACAGTTAGGGTATTCACCAATCTGATTACTGGGGTAAGCCAGTTCAGGTACCCTCTCCACTATTGCTAGTTTTCTAAGCTGGGGTCATCCTTGGGGATTCCTGGGAACTTCACTAGCCCCCGGTTGCTCCCTATCCCTATGATGTCTCCCTCTATCATGATATCTCTTTCATTGCTCTCCCACTCCATCCCTGTTCCAGCTTGACCATCTTGTTCCCTTATGTTCTCATCCCCCATTCCCTACCCTCTAATGTCCACTCCTCATCCCCAGTTTACTCACGGAGATCTCATCCATTTCCCCTTCCCAGAGCAATCCATTCATCCCTCTTTGGGTCCTCCTTGTTAGCTAGCTTCTCTGGAGCTGTGGGTTGTACTCTTATTATCCTTTGCTTTACTTCTAGTATCCACTTATGAGTGAGTACATACCATGTTTGTCCTTCTGAGTCTGGGTTACCTCACTCAGGATGATATTTTCTAGTTCCCATTTACCTGCAAAGGAGTGATGGCTATTCTTGAAGGTGAGATGTGTATATTGTAAATAGCAAAATGATGGATCTTGTTTCCTAATTCATTCAGTTACCCTATTTATTTTGACTCGGGATTTGAGGGAATTAATATTTAAAGTTATCATTGAAAAGTATTCTTGACACTGCCTGGATGGCCAAGACCGGAAGTGGGATGGCCCAGACAGATGGCCCAGACAGATGAACCAAACACAACCGGCAAAAAAGTCAATGAAATGATTCCTAAAAATTCTGCTATATTCATAGGTCAGTGCCTAGCCCAATTGTCAGCAGAGAGGCTTCCTCCAGCAGCTGATGGAAGGAAAAGCAGAGACCAACAGCCAAAGCTCAGGGAACCCCACAGAAGATGGGGAGGAAGGATTGTAGGAGCCAGAGAGGTCAAAGACACCACAAGAACATGGCCTATGGGATCGACTAAGCAGGGTTCATAGGGACTCACAGAAACTGAAGCAACACTCACAGAAGCTGCATGGGTCTGCACTAGGACCTCTGCATATATATTGTGGTTGTTTAGCTTATGGTTTTTGTTGGACTCCTAACAGTAGGCGTGGGGGTTGTCTCTGATTCTTTTGCCTGCTCTTGGGATCTTCTTCCGCCTACTGAGTTGACTTGCTCAGCCTTGATATGAGGGTTTGTGCCTAGTCTTGTTGCATCTTGTTATGTCATTTTCGATTGATATTCCTGGGAGGCCTGCTCTTTTATGAAGGGAAACAGAGGAGCAGTGGATCTGGAGGAGAGAGTAAGTAGAGGGAAGCAACTTCAGGGAGTGGAGGTAAGGAAGGCTGGGATCAGGATGTAGTGTATAGAGCAAATTTTTTAAGGTGTGTTTTGCTAAAAATGAAAGCTTCTTTGATGAGAGGTGAAAGCTACATTTATCTGTAGCTATGTGGCTAAGTATTTAGAATGCAGTTAGAAATTATACTGGTTTGAGAAAGTGGCAATAATAGGTTCTCCCCTAGTGACCATGGCCTGACTAGTCATAGGTAGTTGAATAAGTTCACAGTACTAAGCTTGAATCCCTTCTTATTGGGCAGGCCATAAGTCCAATTAGACAGTTGTTGGTCACTCTAAGAGATAAGTGTCTATTGTACCTGTAGGGATATCTTTCTGGTCTGGTCATTGATTTTGTTAANAGGTATTGCAGCTGGGTAGGTTGATCAATTGCTTTTCTCCCTTGTCATTTTGCAAAGTTTCTTTGAGAGCTAGTTCTTAGAGAACAGGCTTCTAAGTCAGTCTCATCTTGATTTCTCCAAGTCCTTGTCTGAAGTATGTGGTATCATCAGCAATAAGGCCTTACTTCCAATCTCTGGGAGGCAACCAAGAGCAATGGTAATAGCCTATATTGTTTGGAGCATTTCTTTTAATCTGCTGACCAACACTCAAAAGGAGGTTTCCCATACCTGAAAGTGGAGTTTTTCTTGTATAGTCTATGGCTCTTAGAGTGAACATTATCAACCCAAGTGGTGTAACTTCATATACACTTATAAATGTAATTTTAAGTAAGCATCAAACAGTATTATTCCCTATGGCCTTTTCAAACATCTTTAGTGTTATTTATCCCTCCTCCCTCTCCCTCAGTGTTTCCTGTTTCCCCTCCCCTCATTTTACCCATTTCCTCTTTCATAGCACCTGCACCCTACTATTCCTCTTAGAGCTTCATCTTTCTTGCCCCATGGTCACTTTTTACTTTCCTGGTTTCTGCTATTTCTCCAAGTTATATATTCACATCTAAGGATTTGGAACTAGGATCCACAAATAAATAAGAACATGTATCTGTGTCTGGGTCTGAGTTGCTTAGTTTATTCTAGTTCCATCCATTTTCCTTTTGCAACAAACAGATACTGTTACAAAAAGTCACAACTGATCAAAATGCAGAGAGCAAATAACTGGGGTATCACCACAAGTTGATACATATACAGCCTCTATGCCTAAGGCTCAGGGAATATCACAGAAGAGGGGGCAGAAAGATTGTAAGAACAAGAGGACCAGGACATCTGCTGCAAGGTTGTGTTTTCTATATCTAATCAGGAAGGAACCCCCACGAAATCTTGACAATATGGTTTTAAACAAGAAAAACACCAAGTGACATGCAGGTGTGAATGGTAACTAATGGCTGTTTAGAGAAAGAGAATCAGTCTTCTCAGGGGATGAGTTATCCTGATATCTAATCCCAAAATGCCAGCCCTAAACACATGTGAGCAATAGGAAATGAATGCAACAGGTTATATTTACAAAATTATGTGTACGCACTTATGNGATAGTAAAAATCAAAGAATTAGAGGCTATATTTAAGGAGTGGGGGACATGGTAAGAGTTGGAAGGAGGGAAGAGAGGATGGAAATGATGTAAATACAATACTCATTTGAAACTGCTTAAGAATAAATTTTAAAAAGAAAAAAAGGTGTACGTTGATTGCTGTCATTTTGTTGCTTAGTGTGGGTCTCCCTTTCCTCTGGGGTCCTTGGCCACTGGCACATGAGGGTAAAGGGAGTAGAAGCAGCAAGGAGGGTTTGGACAGCCCTGAGCATGACAGAAAGAACTTCTGGACATCAGCTTCAGAGAGACAGCTCATTTTATTGTTCCCAGCGGTTATAGACAGGAAGGGCTAACTGGCCATGACATAGCACCTAATTACCATACAGGAGGAAGGAAAGAGCTGGACTTAGTGCTGAGTCATTTGGCAATTGCAGGGAGCTCTGTGCTGAGTCATCCTCCAAATATGTCAGACATCTGAGCTTAGAGACACTCTCCAAATAAGATCAGACAGAGAAGAGGAAGCCCTCCTGAGAAAGGGATGTTTTCTCAACTATTGAAAATAGTTTTTCTGGGTTGGCATCCATGGTCTTTTGGAACTTGGGTTATTATTCTGACAAGTTTGCCCTTATATGTGATTAACTGCTTTTCTCTTGCATATTTCAATACTCTTTCCTTGTTGTGNATATTTAGGGTTTTAACTACAATGTGTTATGAGGAGTTTACTTTCTGGTCCTGTCTACTTCTGTGTTCTTTTTGTCTTTTCTTATTTTGGGGAAACTTTTTTCTCTGATCCTGTTTAAGATCTGGTCTATGCTGTTGACCTGGATTTTTTTCCTTCTCTGTGCCTATAATTCATAGACTGATCTTTCCACGGTGCCCCACAATTCCTACTTATTTCTTTTTTTTATTTTATCATTTTCTATAACAGACTGGTCCTATTTCTCTATGTTATCCTGAAGTCCTGATATTTTATATTCCCCTTGATCCATTTTGCTTATAAGGCTTTCCCTGAGTTTTTAATTATGTTATTGGGTTTTTCAATTCCATTTTCATTTCAATTTGTTTTCTGCAGTATCTCTCTTATTGAATTTAGTTTTCAAATCCTGTATTTTCTTCATAATTTCATTTGGAAGTTTGTGTTTTCTTTTACATATTTACCTGTATCCTCTTTGAATTCCTTGAATTATTTGATTGTGTTTATAATTGTCCTTTTAATTCTGTGTCCTGAGATTCATCTAAGTAATTCCTATTGGAGAAGATTTCTATAAGCCTAGTGGTCTTGGATGGGCAGAAGACATGTTGTCTTAGTATTTCATGTTGTTTGTTTTTGCAATGGGACTAAGCATGTAGATTTATTTCATTGGTTCTGAGTCTGATATGAAATTCTAGTCTACTTATGTTGAGTAGAAGTCTGCTTCTGTTATTGCTATTGCCAAACTTGGTTGATTTCAGATCAAGTACGAGGAGTAAGCAGGTCAGTCCTTCAGATAGCCAATGCTGATTATTGATTGGAGAGACTGGGGTGATTCTAAAGCAATGGTAAAAACTTCAGTGATGCATGATGTCTTATGTGGTATGAAATTGCTTAGGTGAAGTCCAAGAAATTCCCTGGTGGGGATCTCAACTAGGTCTAGGCCTAGAAAAGCAGCATTGAACAAGGGGCCAGGCAGCCACTCTGAAAAGAATGAAAGCGTGGCTCCTGGCAGGACCTAGCCTGGAGTGGGTCAGATTCAGCAAGAGATACGAATTCCAGCTGGGCCTAGAGGGGCAGCATGGGAGGCAGGGAAAGGTAAGGGCTCTGGGACAGAAGTGGCAGGAGGGGTGGAAGATATGGTTCCTGCTTAGTCCTGTGCCAGAGGGTTATTGGGAGGGTTGGTGGTGACAGCTCTAGGTAAGGTTCCTGGATCATATTTATCAAGAGGGTGAGTAGATACAATTCTCAGTTGTACTTGGGCCTCGGTAGGGTGACAGCGTGAGGCAAAGGAACTGAGTCAGACTCTCTGAGTCAGAGCTTGCAGACAGAACTCTTGCCTGGGACTGGAGGGCCAGCATGGAGGGCTAGGTGGCACAGGGTATATGTCTGGGTCAGACTAAGCAAGATCATGCCAAGTTGTTTGGCATAAAAATGGGAAAGATGAAATCCAAGTGTGGTAGTACATGCGTGTAATCCCGGTACTTGTAAAGTCGAAGCATGATCTGGACAACAAACCCAGCTTTGTCTGTATGGTGAGTTTGAGTCCAACCTGAACTTCATGAGACCCTATCTCAAAGAAATGAAAGTTATGATAATGACAAAATTAAAATAAAAACAGAAAAAGAGTATATAAAAGTCTATTGTNCACCGGGTGGTGGTGGCACACGCCTTTAATCCCAGCACTCAGGAGGCAGAGGCAGGTGGATGTCTGTGAGTCTGAGGCCAGCCTGGACTACCAAGTGAGTTCCAGTGTAGACGTAAGTTTGTCCAGTTCCCCTGCCCGGCTCCCACAGCCAGCTTAGACCCAAATAAACACACAGAGGCTTATATCATTTTTAAACTATGGCCCTGGCAGGCTTCTCGCTAGCTAGCTTTTACATCTAAAATTAACCCATTTTATAAATCTCTGTCACCACGTGTTCCACATGGCTTTACCTGTGTGCCGTTACATGCTGCTGCTTTCTAGATGGCGGAATGGCGTCTGCCCCTGCTGTGCTTTCAGCTTCTCTTCCCCTAGTTCTAATGTCCCGCCTAACCTTATTCTGCCTCACCATTGGCCAAACAGCTTTATTTATCAACCAATCAGAGCAACACATTTTTAGAAAGACATTCCCATCATTCCAGGAAAGGTGCAAAGCTACACAGAGAAACCCTGTCTCAAAAAATAAAAAAAAAAGTCTATTGTCCCTAATATTTTATTCAGGAAAATATGAGTGTATAACTCTCTAGCAGTTGAATAACAATTAAATAAGTTGTTGTATAGCCTCACTAAGGTGTATCATATAATATATAATAAATATATAGTATAAATGTGATATGATTAAATTATCAATATGTCAATAGTTATAATCCTACAGAATATGGAAACATGAAATTCCATGCCCAATACAAAGGTAAGTCAGACAAGCAGAAGAAAATTTTTATTTATAGTAGTATTTTAATTATGAAACTAGCTCTGTGTAACAGTTTCCTCCATATTGAAACAGTCTATTCTGCAGGAAGGTTTTTTAGCATGAACAACTCAAAATTGATTCAGGAAGTCTCTGAAACTGACTAGATTTATTAGGCCCTCTCCCTGCCAGAGTAAACAATAAAAGCTGAGATCTCTCAGAGAAAGTGAAGCTTGGTGGCAAAGAAGGCATAGACAAGCCAATCTGCTGAGAAGACTCTCAGGTCAGACCAGCTGCCTGGAAGAAACAAAGTTTAGACCAACTGAGATACACGAAAATAACACTCTCTAATCTGTTGAGCTGCCTATAGGCTGTGCAGTGTGCTCCAGGTTCCCAGCTTTGTGAGCTGTCACCCACACTGGGGTGGGCTTTGGTGATGCAGCTGTCTTTGAGTCATTTCTGCCCCTTTAGTTTACCCCTCACCTATATTCCTCAATAAAACTCATTAGTTCTCCAAGTTGGAGTTGGATGGTATCTGTACTTCGGTGTTCCTATCTGGAGTGAGTAGATGTGTAGGTTGTGTCTCCCCAGGAAAAGTTTTGTAAGACAATATGGTGTCTGTGAGGAAAAGAACAAAAAGAAAAACAAAAACTGGGAGGTGACAATACCAAGAACATGGTGGTGCTTCCACTTTTAAATTTTTTCACATTATTTGAGCAGTAAATTAGTTTTCTTTCTTTTTTACATTTCTGTCCAAAATATTTTTGAGACAATGCCTCTCTGTGTAGCCTCATCTGTCTTGGAACTGGATGTAGACCAGGTTGACCTCTAACTCACAGAATCGCACTATGCCTTCTGAGTGCTGGGATTAAAGGCATGTACCCCCATGACGGTTGTATACATTTGCTGATGAGCATATTCACCCTGGAGGCTATTCTCTCTCTCTCTCTCTCTCTCTCTCTCTCTCTCTCTCTCTCTCTCTCTCTCTCTCTCTCTCTCTCTCTCACACACACACACACACACACACACTTAATGTTCTAAAGCTAGTGACAGTTCAGCCAGGTGGAAAACCTGCTGTGCCTTTTTATGTTCAAATAAACAAAATATACCTGCAGTCATAAATTAAGAAAGCACTGTCATTTGTTTATGATGGTGTATGTTTTTCTCGCTTAAGGCATATCCTTGTTGTCTTGTAAACAAATTGTTTCCTTTAATAGTTGAATATTCACTGTTTTAGAACAAAAAATAGAATAAAAAGCATCGCCCTGTAATTATGCTTTGGCCTCCTCTTTCCTCTTGGCCTTCCACCTTCCACAGCTCCATTGGAATCTTGACTGAAGTATCCTAGAGTATCCACAGTTCACTTGACCTGCATATGTCATACTCAGAGCCCTGTGATCCAAGGTTCAGTGAGGCCAAGGGAAAAATGTTCAACCCACACCCCAGGACAAAGGCCAAGCTTTTGTAGATGAGACCACAGAAAGGGGTCCAAAGGCCTGCCACTTCAGCTGGCCCCTAGCTAACACCTTTACTACTATGTCCATGTGCACAATAAGAAGCTGTCTTGATGTGTCCAGGACAATCCTCAGAGCACCTACCACTTATGCTTATTTTCTTACTCCAGCTTAAAATGGAAGTTTTATAAGTCTGAGATAAATGTCCTCAAAATCAGATAATTACCAAATAATCCAACATTCCAAACAGGTGACTTGAAGTGGCAGAAGAGAGCAGTGAGACTCACCTGATGTTTTCAACAGCACAAACTTGACTACCCCTGAAATTCTGTATCAGAATCATGCAGGATTAGCGGAACTTCTCTTGTGTGCTTCTCTTGCTGGGTATTGTCTTTCCTCATCACCTCATCTATTAGAATTTATCAAGTTTTCAAACACACCTTGTCTGAACAAATGTCCTTTGAGGATAAATATTTCACTGGATTCTTTTTTTTTTCAACTTCATTTCTTACTTTGAATTAATACAATCTGGATCAGTCAGTTGTTAAGGTATAAGCCCAGATAGTTAGAAAACCCATTCCCTTATAGTCAACCAATTCATGAACTCAAAGGCTTTGGATGGTGTCACTCTCCTCAGACCAGTGTGAATAGACAGAAGGGCTTGTATATGTGTTCTAAATGCTCTCTGAGACCACAGATGCTATCCCAGATTACTATACTCAGCAACACTATCAGTCACAATTGACAGAGAAAGAAAAACATCTCATGATAACAAATTTAAGCAATTTCTACCCACCAATTCAGCTCTATAAAAAGCACTAAGAGAGCAAATTTACACTGAAGAGAAGGATAACTATACCCCAAAGGAAATAGGAATAAGTAATACATGAATAGTTAACCAAAAGAGGAAAAAAACCCACATAACAATCACAAAATAATGGTAGTCAAAATTAATAAAAAATATTCATTAATAACTCTCAATATTAATAGTCTCAATTTCCCAATAAAAGGACACAGACTAACAAATTGGATTAAGAAGCAGGGTCCACCTTTCTGTTACATCCAAGAAACACACTTAACCATCAAGGACAGATATCAAAGACAGATGTCACCTTAAAGGAAAAAGGATAGAAAAAAACACTTTAAGCAAAGGGACTGAAAAGCAAGCTGGTGTAGCTATTCTAATATCTGACAAAATGGACTTCAAACAAAAACTAATCAGAAGAGATAAAGAATGACACTACTACTCATTAAAGGAAAAATAAAAAAAAACATACTATTTTAAGTACACATGCACCAAATACAAGGGCAACAAGTCATAAAAAGAAACACTACTACAGCTAAAATCACCTTTTGACCCTCACACACTGATAGTGGGAGATGTCAGTACCCACTCTCACCAATAGACATGTTATCCAGATGAAAACTGAGAAATGATGGAGTTATATAGCATCACAAATAAAACAGACCTAACAGATATTTACAGACTATCCCACCCAAATACTAAAGAATACACGTTTTCCTTAGCAGCTGATGGAACAAAATTGACCATCTGTTAGGACACAAAGCAAGTCTGAATACATACAATAAAATTGAAGTAATACCTTGCATCCTATCTTACCGTGGAGTAAAGCTAGGTATCAACAGCCCACAATAGAAATAGCAGAAAGTATACCAACTCATGAAAGTTGAACAACTCAAAGAATCAAGCAGAAATCAAGCTAAAATATTTACAATTGAATGAAAATGAAAACACTGAACAGAGACAAACTTATGGGATGCAATGGAGGCATGTCTAAGAAAATACATGCACTAAGAGCATATGTCAAAAAGCTGGAGAAGTCAGGTGTGGTGGCACACACCTTTAATCCCAGCACTTGGGAGGCAGAGGGAGTAGGGTCTCTGTGAGTTCAAGGCTAACCTGGTCTACATAATGAGTTTTAGGACAGCGATAGCTACATAGTGAGACCTTGTCTGGAAAAAAAAAAAAAAGCTAGAGAAATCTCATATTTATAACTTAACAACACATTTGAAAGCTTTGGAAAAACAAGAAGTAATAATTCTCTGAAAGAGTACATGAGAAGAAAAAGAGAAAAAAGGGGAAAAATCAATAAAACAGAAACAAAAAGTACAAAATCAGTGAAATGAAGAGTTTATTCTTTGAGAAAAATCAACAAAATTTACCAACTTTTAGGCACATTAACCAAAAGATAGGGAGAGAGGATCCAACTTAATTAAATTAGAGATGAAAGGGAGACAATACAAAAGATACTAAACTAATTCAGAGAATCTCAAAGATAGGTGTAGGGAATAGCTGTTCTGGCTTTGGCCTTGGGACACGGCCCTTATAATGACAAAAGATAACCACAACACCTACCTAAGACCTCCCTCTAGGGCATGGCTCAGGAAAGCCCCTTATGACTAGAGGTGCCTATGTGACTGCTCTCTGTTCTCTTCCTCTAGTCCTGCTTCTGGATCACCAGTATTGCTTGCGGTTTCAGAGACTGGACTGGATGCAAGCCAGAGCCCTCCATTGGATTGTGTATCCTCTCCCCTGGATCTGTACTTGAATTCTTACTGGTTGTAAGTTTCCCTAACAATTAAACTCTGCAAATTGCTAGATAAACTATGTGGGTTTGCCTCATAAATATTCATACAGATAGGTTTTAAAAAATCTGTATTCTACCAAACTGGAAAACCTTAAAGAAATGGATGGATTTCTTGATATCCTACCTACCTAAGTTAAATCAAAATGAAACAAGCAATTTAAAGAGACCCATAACCTCTGTTAAAATAGAATCAGCAACTAAAACAAAANAATCTCCCAACTAAAAACAAAAGTAAACAAAAAAAAGCAAAATACCAAAGGCCAGATGAATTCAGTTCATAATTCTACCAGCCCTTCAAAAAGGAACTAATGCCAATACTTCTCAAATTATTTAGCAAAATAGAAACTTCAGGAACATTCCCTAATTCATTTTACAAATCCAGTATTACGCTGATACTAAAATCACATAAAAAAAATAAACTCAACAAAAAATAAAATTATGGACCGATATTCCTTATGAATATAGATGCAAAAATTCTCAGAGAAATGCTTCCAAACCAAATCCAAAATCACACCAAAAAGATTATCCACCATGATCAAATTGGCTTCATGCAGAGATGATTCAACATACATAAATCATCAACATAATCTACCACAATGATTGAAAGAAAAAAAAGCACATGATCATCTCATTAANTGTAGAAAGGGCTTTGACAAATTCAACATCCCTTCATGATAAAAATCCTAGAGAGAATGGGGAAACAAGGGATATAACCCAACATAATAAAGGCAATTTATAGCAATCCCACATCATCTTATATGGAAAGGAACTCAAAGCATTTTCATTAAAATCAGTAATAAGACAAGGCTGTCCACTCTCTCTATGCCTATTCAATTCAGTACTTGAAGTCTTAACTCTGTCTCTTATACACATCTAGATGTGTATAAGAGACAGCACCACCACTGCCCGGCTGGACATTCACTTCTTTACCCCTATTCAATATAGTACTTGAAGTGTTAGCTGGATCAATAAGACAGCTGAAATAGATCAATAGGATACAAACAGGAAAAGAACTTCACTTGCAGATGATACAATTTTATACACAAAAGACTACAAACTCCAGCAGGAAACTTCAACACTTTCAGGAAAGTAGCAAAATACAAAATTAACACAAAACTCACTAGCCTTCCTATATACAAAGGAGAAGCATAATGTATTAGTCAGGGTTTCTAGAGCACTGGTTCTCAACCTTCTTAAATCTGCAACACTTTAATACAGTTAATATAATTTAGTACACCTCATGTTGTGGTGACCCCAACCATAAAATTATTTCCGTTGCTAGTTTATAACTATAATTTTGCTACTGTTATTAATTATGTAAATATCTATGTTTTCTGGTGGTCTTAGGCAACACCTGTGAAAGAGACCTTTGACTTCCCCAAAGAGATCATGAAGATTGAGAACCACTGTTCTAGAGGAACAGAATTTATAGAGTGAATAGGTACATAGAGAGATGTATAGATATAGATATATAAAGGGGATTTATTAGAATAACCTACAGGCTGTGGTCCAGCTAGTCCAACAATGGCTGTCTACCAGTGCAAGGTCCAAGAATCTAGCAATTGTTCAATATATAGGACTAGATGTCTCAACTGGTCTTCAGCATATGACAGAATCCTGACAAAGTAGTCTCTAATGCCAGTGACTTGCAAGCAAGAGTGAGAGTGAGCAGGTAAAGGGAAAGCCAAATATACACAGAGGAGTAAAAACAGCATCTTCAATAAATGGTGCTGGCTAAACTGGAAAGCTGTCTGTAAGATAATTAAAATAAATCCATACCTATCACCCTGCACAAAACTAATCTCTAAATGGATCAAGGACATCAACATAAGACCAGATACCCTGAATCTGACAGAGAGAGTAGGGAATGTGCTTGAACTCATTGGCACAGGAAAAAAATTTCTGAACAGGACATTGATAGCACAGGCATTAAAACCAACAATTAATAAATGGGACCTCAGGAAGTTAAAAAAGCTTCTGTACAGCAAAAGACACCATTATTCAAGCAAAGCAGTAGCCTACAGAATGGGGGAACATCCTTTACCAATTATACATCTGAGAGAGCAATGGTTCTCAACCTGTAAGTCACAACCCCTTTGGGGGACAAATGACCCTTTTACAGGAATCACCTAAGACCATCAGAAAACACAGATTTATAACAGTAGCAAAATTATAGTTAAGAAGTAGCAACAAAAATAATTTTATGGTTGGGGTCACCAGAACATAAGGAACTGTATTAAAGAGTCACAGCATTAGAAAAGTTGAAAACCATTGTGATAGAGGGTTAGTATCTAGAATATATAAATAAATAAATAAATAAATAAATAAATAAATAAATAAATAAACAAACATCAAGAAAACAAATAACAAATTTTTAAAATGGGGTTTAGAACTGAATAGAATCCTCATAAGATATAATACAAATAGCTGAGAAGTGCTTACAGAAATGTCCAACATCCTTATCCATCAGGAAAACACAAACTAAAACTACTTTGAGAATTCATCTTACCCCAATCTAAATGGTCAAGATCAATAAAACAAATGACAGCATGTGTGATGCTGCATAAAAAGGGGAACACTTCTTCATTGTTGGAGGGAGTGCAAACTGGTAGAGCCACTGTGGAAATCAGTGTGAAGACTCCTAAATAGCTGGAATAGTTCTTCCATGAGAACCAACTGAGAGGATGCAGTAGATGCTACAACAGGCTACTCAGTCTTCTCTCAGGGAACTAAGCCTCAGTTCCTGCTTTATGGAACCAAGCAGGAAGTTTCTGAGGAAGAGTCACAAAAAAAAGGGCAATTAATCACTGGTGCCCCTGACAGCAGGGACAAGGGAGAGAGGATGAACCAAGCCTGGGCCACTGAGCCAGCCCCCACAGTCAGCATGTGCTAGGCCAGCCAGCCTCCACAGCAGCTCAAGGGACTTATCTCTGCCTCCCCCAAAATGGAAAACTCTACCCTGACCAGCCTCTAACTACTCCTGGCCAATTAGAAAGTACTGATATTATTGCTGTTATGCCCAGATTTGAACCCCCAAAAAGACCGCCGGAGACCGAGGATGTCCAGAATGCAACAGCAAGGTTTATTCTCTCAAAATACAAGCCAGGCAGGGAGATTCCGTCTGCAGTGCCCTGAGGCAAGACAGAGAGGAAATCTGCCCCTGCTCTGTGAGCTTAGCTTTTTAAAGGCATAAGTCACAAGATTTCTCAAAGGGGAAGGGGGTTAGTACGGGCTTATTTTTTTACTAGCTTACTCTTAGGAATTTTTACAGTTTCTGCAGCTTATTTAGTTATTTAATCCTTAAGTTTAACCTATTTGTTTGTCACAAGACCTCTCCTATAGACTATCTCCAGAGCTGGGACATTCAGTGGTTAATCAGTTGCCTTCAGATAGCCCTCTGGGCATCCTGACTTTTGTGACTTTGTACTGTTTCAATTCCCAGAGCATCTTGTCAGCATTTCTAGGAGGCTCTGGACTCAGGCCTATTTCTTTTAGTTCAAGCAGAGGCTGTTAGTTCAATATTATTTTTGAGTGAGGGTATTTCAATTGCTACTTGTGTGAGCCAATTATATCTAAAGTGACATAAATGTCTTAGGACCTCCCCTTGCCTATGCTTAAAAGGAGTTCAAACATCTCTCTCAGGGTCTTCGCCATCTTGGCTTTGTATGGGACTGCAGGCCCCAGCATGCTAGAATATTAAATGCTCTTGCTGATTACATATGGGGATGGTGGTCTTTTGTGGGACTTCTCCAAGACCCTAACACAGCCATATCACTCTTGGACTCATATTCAAAGGATTCTGTATCTTACTACAGAGATTTTTGCTCATCTCACTCATTGCTGCTCTCTTCATAATAGCCAGAAACTAGAAACAGTCAAGAAACCCATCAACTATTGAATGAATCACACAAATGTGGTACATTTACACAATGGAATATCATTCAGCTATTAAGAAAACAAAATGATGAAATTTAAAGATAAGTAGATGGAGCTAGAAACAGTCACCCTGGGTGAGATACAGACCCCAAATGACAAATAATTTTTTTCTTTTATATGTGGATATTAGCATTTAACCTTTTGATATGTGTTCTTCATTCCAAATAGCCACAGAGGTTAGGTACCTAGTAAGGGACCTGGGGAGAAAGGGATATTACAAGGAAGGGAAAATAGAATACAGTGTTATGAAAAGATAAAAGGAAAACTAGAACATGAGTATTAGATGTGGAGAAGGTGGAAGGGTGGAGTAAAGGAGGGAAAAGCTGAAGGGAAACTAACAGTCAAGGTCTTTTGAAAAGCCATTTGGAAACCTAATACCAGAGAGGTTCTAAAATACACACATATATGGAACGAATTTAAATGGAGTCACCATATACTGGGTGAGAGAATGTGTGCCCCCAACTAGATATATTATACTACCAACTAAAACCTCCAGTGCCAGGAACAGGTTATATCTTGTTGAATAACTGATTAGCCAAAGGTGTCCAGTAGACCTTTCCCAAACATCACAGGGTATTGCCAAGGCTACTGGTTCCTTTTCAATACCTAATGATAAGGACCTCATGAGTGGTATCTCATTATGATTTTACTTGCATTTCTTTGAAAGCAAATGATACTCATTATCTTTCTATGTATTTTATATATTTTTGGTTGTGAGCCTAGCCTTTAACAGCTGANACATCTTTCCAGCTCTTTATGTATTTCTTGGTCATATGTATGCATTATTTGGAGAGATTCTTAGGCTTGTTAAATTTTTCACTAATTATTGTATCTTGAAGCTCTATCATACATTCTTAATATATCTAAAAATAATACATATTTGAAAATATTTTCTCCCCATTATTGGAGTGTCTTTTTTTTTTCCTTTCTGCCTGTATTCCTTCCTTCCTTTCTTTTTTTAAAAGATATTTCTGAGACAAGGTCTCTCTATTTTGCAGCTCTGGCTGTCCTGGAACTGGCTATATAGATACATATGCCTCTGCCCTCGGAGTACTGGGATTAAAGGCATTCACCATCATACCCAGCTCTGAAGTATCTTTTCAGGCTCTCAATAATAGTTTTGAAAGAGCAAGTGTTTGAATTCTGGTACTGTCTGTCTTTTTTAATGGACTGTTTGTTTGTATCATATGAAAAAAACATCTTTGTTTAGTCCAAGGTCATGGGATTCTCCTATGATACCTTTTGTGTGTCTAATGGTTTGAAGGTTTATGTTTGGTCTGTGTTCATTTTGAG
>LZPO01027707.1:16160-26861 GCA_001675575.1 Neotoma lepida | reverse complement strand
AAAAAAAAATGATCAAGACCAATTTGTGCTGCCAAATATTCTTGAATGTGTGATCTTCAACCTAGTGAGTGTGATCCTTAGTCTGTGAACTAAAGTTTGCAAGAAATTCTACACAAACTTGTTTTCCAACAACAGCACCCAGGCTATTTTGAGCTGTTTTTCCCATCAAAACCCCTATGTGGGAAGCTCTAGTCCAGCCTCCCCCAGGCCCATGTCAGGAGTCCTGGGAGAAAGGGACCAACCCATTCCAGCGTCCCTCCAGTGCATTTAGCCTTGTGAATTAAGGAATACCCACTGTCCTATTACATGTTGCTTAGGTTAACAGTACCTCTGCAGCTGTGNGTGTGGCAGTGGCCCCACCCAACATGTTGCCTTGCCAGTTCTCCTTAGATACCAGACTGGACTCTGCTGCCCAGGACACACAGAGCAGAGAGCTCACATCCTCTTCTTCTACCTCTCCTGAGCCTAAAAGAATCACTCAAGTCCAGAAAAAACAACTCCTTCATGTTTCTACCCAAGGCATTTTCTCTACACTTCGGCTTCCTCTAGAATATTCACATCAAGAGCTTAAGATTTGGAAAGTTCTATTTCAGATATCCCACAGAAGTTCCCTTGGGTCACGGGTGCAGCTTCAATCCATAGAAAAGAAATAGCAAGTGGATGAAAAAGTAGTATGCAATATGGTATATAAACCTTTGCCTGTCTATTAGGAAAATTCCTTCTAACACAAGTCTTCTCTCCAAATAAAGGACCTTGAATCTTANATTCAGCATAACCTTGTCTTTATTTAAAAGACTGATCTATTGTCTATCAAAGAGTCCTTCACTTAATCTTACAAAAAATATTTCATCTAGGTCAGGCATATTAGCACACACTTTTACGGCTGGCACTTGGGAGGGAAAGGCAGACAGATCTCTGTGAATTCAAGACCAGTCTTATGTAAATAGCAAGTTCCAGGACAACCAGAATTACATAGTAAGATTTTACCTCAAAAATAAAAATTTTAAGTGAGAATTTTCATTTGAAAGGGATTTATCAGGATCAGTTAGTTCTGTCGCACAGTTTTCAGCCATCTAGGACAATCTCAAACATTTTCATCCCATCGATATGGAGCCCAAGTCATACTTTAGACCCCAATTAGCTATGGGGACAATTGAGCTATTCTCTGATAAAAAGCTAACTTTCCAATTTACTTGTTTATCAAGAAAATATATTATCTCCAGCTAAGTGTTCAAGACTTTCCCATAGCAGCCAAAGGTTAATGCCCATTGGGTCACAGCAGACCCCAAGTCCATTATTTGAAATTTGTGCTGTAAAACTATCTCACAGAAAAGAAGAGCATTTAGGCCTTTTAAATACAAACTAAAAGTGTGCCATATTTATTGGCTTTGCATGTTTTTACAAATAAATTCCCTTTTTGGAGACAGGATTTCAGGTAGACTAGGCTGGCCTCAAACCTGATTATGTCACAGAGGGTGACCTTGAACACCTGAACTTCTNTGCTTCCTGATGCTAGTATTATAGCATGCACCACAGGGAATAGTGAACTTTCTGCCCAAACAGATGAAACTGAAGAAAATAAATTTTTAAAGACAAGATTATTTTAAGGAATGTATAATTCCAGGAAGAAATAATCTTGATGAAACAAGCTTTTGTTCCTATGAGACAAAATGTGAAGAACATTTATAAAACCATGAATCCCTCTTTCAGAGATATAAATATTCAGGGCAGCAGTAACATTTGGCCACATAAATAAAACTGGCCTTGGGGTATAAGAAATGAGCCTGTGTTTAAGCACAGACAAGCTGGGTAGTTAACTAAGACACTGTGGTTCCCCTAGACTTTGGGAAGTATTCTTTGACTTTATCCAGAAAGGATTTAAGATGACCGTGCAGGGAACATAAAATCTAGCCAGACAGCACAAATCAAAACAAGAGACAAAAAGATAGAGCAAAGCAGCCTTCCAGACTCAAAACAAGGCCAGGAACCATGGAATTGTATCCCTAGAACAAACTGACAGTGCACACCACCTTCCTAGGCTCTAGGTTCCTCACCATTATGTGAAGAAATGGAAGGGAAATTTACAGAGACCCTTATAGCAATAGGAATCTGAAGAAGATGCAGTCACCAAGGTGAAGGAAAACCTGGTGCTCTTCTGACCTTATATCCTTTCTAGTTTTAATTCCATATCTCCTCTCTTCTTTTCCTGGAAGCTGACTCCACAATTAATAACCACTAGGCAGGAACTAGAGGAGAGCAACAGAGAAGCAACATACTGGCAAGTACCAGCAGAAGCAGGTAAAAACCATCAGTGCACCTGTCAAACACCAACTTGCACCATACCCAAGCTAGGCATTGCCAAGATAATCAAAGCAAGCCAAAGGAGTAACAGCAAGACACAAACACCAGAATCACACAATTGCTACATTGTTGCAGATTCAAGTTTATCAAACTAACAAGACTTGTTAATATGAAGTCTATTGGTGGCATTTAAATGTGTTAAAATTTTCTTCTTTAGTCTTGGAAATGAAATACTCATCCTAGCATTAAAGCTTTGATACAGTTGNAGCCCATATATTCTTAGCACATTTAGTAAGTTTTATGCTAACTACAGGAAAAGAATGCAGATATTGTCAGGATTTAATAAGAAACNGGCCCATCTATCTATATCACTGATCCCCATTATAAGCAGAGCAAATAAAGACATAATTAATTTTTCTTATATTTCCCTATTAATGTATATTCCCCCCAAAAAGGTAGAGAGGGAACTATAGACAATTTTATTTGTTTGTGGAAGCAGCAGCCAGCCAGAAAAAATATTCCCACTGTTGCCATAGTGATCATAAATTACGGAGCCATTCTACCAGAAACCTCATTCACTTAGCAATTGAAGTTCCCTATTGATAATAAGGTGAGAAAATTGTAATATCAGTTGGATGAAGAGGACATTGCTAATCTAAGACACAGCAAGATGGGTAGACAAGTGAATAACTCAGTTGTGTCTCAGATCATATGTAGGGTAGACACATGCTTAGGAACCTAATATCACAGATGAGGTCACTTCTACAGCTATGAAATCTCCTTGAGGAAAGTGATGAAAAAAAAGTTTATGAAGTTTTTCTTCTACTTCTCAAGTGGTGTTACCTCAGGAAGAGCAAGTCATACATTTCATATACTCAAGTTGTTGTGGCAAACTGATTTATAAAAAAGCAGGTAAGAATTGTGGCTCAGGAGGTTATGCAGACCATGAACATTGCCTACTAGAGGCCTCCCAGAAAATGTGGGAGGTTCTCTGCACTCATGTTGNTGTTGTGTGATTCCTACCTCCTGGGCCAGAAACAGTGGGTAACTGAGGATAAGAATGGGAGAAAGTCTATCACACAGTAGGGCAGTAATATAGACCTGGTCACTGTTGTGGACCTGAGGAGCAGCGAAGGTCATTCTCAAGAGTGAGAATCCTGAAACCAAAACTGACAAAGAAATAACACAGCATAAAACCCAATAGCTTTCGGCTGCCTGTCTCATCTTTGCTGAGGCCTACTAGAACCCCTTGGTAGNATAAATCTTCTCTGTCCATGTGGTCAATTCCTTCTTTTGATCTCACTAGCTGATACATACCAAAACAAGCTTAAATAAGCACCTACTTTCACAGAGACAAGGACAGTTCTTCAGCCTGGTCAGNTTCAGCTTGTCAGAGGGCCACCATCAACTCTTCTTCTTCAGTCTCCCTCCCCTGGCATCTTCCGTTACTGTCTCTTTCATCTCGTGATAATGTCTGCCCAACATAATGATTGGTGTTTCCCTTAGTGTTGGGATGGTTGTTTAGTCTGTTGTTACTCTTAGTGGCCAGCTGCTTACATCAGCCCCCTGATATTCTTCAGTAAAAATTAATAGTTCATTTTCATTTTTAACTTTTGTTATGTGCCATACACCATACTTTGTAATTTATAATTACGAATGTATTTATTCAATTAGCTCCCACAATGACCCTGTTGAGTAGGTACTATGATATCCTTGTCTTCTTTTTTGCTTGTTTGTCTGTTTGCTTTTTGAGACATGGACTCACTGTGTAGTACTGGATATCCTGAAACTTTCCGCACAGGCTAAGATTCCTTGAAATCAAGATCATCCTCCTCCTCTTTCTTCTTCCTCTCTCTCTCTCTCTCTCTCTCTCTCTCTCTCTCTCTCTCTCTCTCTCTCTCTGGGGAGGGGAGGACCACAGAAGCCGTGTTTGGGGCTGGGAATATAAATGAGTGGTAAAGCACTTGGCAAACCCTCATGAGGCCTTGGCACCACAAAAAAAAAGTTAAATTTTAAAAATTTATCAAATTACAATTCATAAGCACAATTGGTAAGTTTCAGATATACCAGATTAATAGAAATTTATATTTTATACAAAAAAAAGACCTGCAACAAGAAATATGCAAAAGAGGGAAACTAAGTTCTTGACAAAGACAAGAAACATCTCACAGATGCAGATTCACATGCCTTCTTAACTAATATAGTCCACTGTGGTTAATGGTTAAGATGCCTTCAATTGTCTTACCTCAAAGCAGCTGTTTTCCTGTTCATGAGGTTTATAATCTATGAAATAAAAGCATGATACTATCCAAAATGTTGTCTTACTTCCTTTAGTGAAGTAAATGCAGGTTTTCACTTATCCTCACTTTCATATTTCCTAACCTAAAAGACTTAAGTGTTTGTGAGGCAACAAAGCAATATTGTGAAGAGAATTTAGGTTGAAATCAAGGAATCTGAACTTCAATTTTAAGACTAGCATTTAAAATAAGAGTGAATTAGGGAGAGGTTTTTTTACCAGTCTGCACTTCTGTTACTAATATACAAAGTAACAGCTTTGGATTTGACCACATCAGATGTTTCCCAAAACTAGAATCAGTGAATCCCTCCTAAGAGATTAACTTGAATTTACTTATGAGAGAGAAAGGCCACAGGGTGCTGTCATTTAAATGCACCAGGAAGCCTGTGTCAGTGGCTTAATCCCCAATATCCTGGTGTTAGAAGACAGGATCTAGAGTTGTTTAAGTCATGAGTGTAGCAGGGGTCCTGTGTTGTTGTTCCCTTTATGGGGGAGGGGNCAAAGTAGGTGCAGAAGTCAAGACACACAGACTCCAGGAGAATGTCGAAACAACAAGCTCAGTTTACTCAGGAAGGCAGGCTTTATATACCCTCCACNCCACCCTGGGGGAAGGTCTGATGAATATGCATCTGCTGGTGTGGCATGGCTGCCTCTCATTGGTCCAGGTTGTCTCCAGCTCATGTTTCAGCTGCTGTTTGTGGACCTAGACTTGTCTGATAATTCTGACTCTTCTGCTTAACATCTTCCTCACCTTAGGTACTTCTGTCTTCATTTCTTCTACAGACTGGGTGATGGGGATACTGTTCTGTATGCTGTGAATATGTGTTGCTCTAATTGGTTGATAAATAAAATGCTGATTGGCCAGTAGCCAGGCAGGAAGTATAGGTGGGATAAACACACAAGGAGAGTTCTGGGAAGAGGAAGGCTGAATCAGCAGATGCCATCCTGTCATCCAGAGAGCAGCATGTAATGGCACATAGGTAAAGCTACAGAACACATGGCAACATATAGACTTATAGAAATGGATTAATTTAAGACATAAGAGCTAGCTAGTGAGAAGCCTGCCATGGCCATAGTTTGAAAATAATATAAGCCTTTGTGTGTTTACTTGGGTCTATGTGGCCATGGGAGCCAGGCGGGACCAGACAAAACNTTCTCCTACAACTGGCGATAATGATGTGTTATCTAAATAGTTTTGAAAAGAACTGTAAAGGCTGGTTAGCACCTGCCAATAGCTATCACTCAGAAAACAAAAAATAGAAAAAGAAAAGAAATGCAANGGTATGGTAAGAATGAGTATATCAAAGCAGAAGAGCAGAGGGGAAATGAGACAAAGCCCACAGAGCCTGGATGAAGTGGGGGAAGATGGGAGAACCATTGAGTCCAGTCACCAGTTCCCTGGGTGGCTTGATGCCATTGGGTGTTTTGATGCCATCTGTAATGCAAGGTACAGATATCTTATTCCCTCTTCTGGCCTCCAGGGGCACTTGTACTCATGTGCATATACCTATACAGAGAGGCATGCACATAATCAAAACTAAAAGGAAATCTTTAGTTTAAAAAGCTGTTCTAGACAATCTAGAAACACTAACTGCNTCTGGGTNTCAAGGTATGTGTCATGATGCTCCCTGGTGCTGGAATTTCCCAGAAAGTGATCTTCAGAAAGTCTGATGTAAAGTCATCTGAAATGTTTGTTTAGAGATAGAAAATTGGTTTGGGGTACAGCTTAGTGTTATTGAGTATGTGTTTAGTATGCATGAAGCCCTGTATCTAAAACTCAAAACACAAAAACATCAAAAAAACAAAAATACAGACACTCAGGCTTCCTAATGCTTCATTGCCTGTGTGTCTGATATTGTGGGATTGTGGGAACTACTGAAAGGCAAAAGGAAGGCCCTAACAGCCATGCCAAGATTTCTAACAGTCTTGTCATTCTGTCTCCAATACCATACATAGGACAGCAATCAAGGGTACCTTCCAGTCACCGTCTTCAAATTCTTCTTTAAGTATACAATGTCACCAACACTTTATAGGCCTGGATTTTTATCTGTTAGTTTACTCAAGAGAACTTAAACACTATTTTGGATCTTTAAGCTGGATTTACCCTCTTCTCCCAAATCCCAGATGTAATCGTTTAAAACTAGTTAGTTAAAAAAAAAAAGAAGTACTTCCTCAGAGGGGACATTTTCTTTAAAGATTGAAAATTTACATGCCAGGGATTTCTATAATGCTGTTGGCTTCCAGATTCTGTGGGGTTTGCAAAAAACCACATGTGGAATTTTCTTTGGAAACTAGAAGAAATTCTCAAAAGGTCACAGCCCACATCCGTGTCTTCCATTTGACAAAAGTCGCAGCTGGAAACAGGAGTAATCAGCCTCAGAGAAGAGGCTGGCAGCACCAACTTTAAAAGATTCACCTAGAAGGGAAAGCTACTTCTAGAGGGAGCACGCTGACATGTGTGGCCACAGCACTTTCCAGGCGGTTGGCAGAAAGGCAGCTCTTGGAGTGAGGCTCACATTGCTCTGCCTTCAGCCACATGAACTCCCTTAACCCTGCTGTAAAGGATGGTGTCTTCTATTGCCAAGTTAATCCATAGCCTTCAGAGAGGCTGGGAGGCAGGGAGGAGCTTTATCATGTCATTCTCTCCAAGAGTAAATGAAGAGACTGTCCTGGAAGAACCACAGAAGATGGTTTACAAATGGAAAAGTAGCTTTAGAAGACAAGATACTGAAATGTGGACCCAAGCATTCATACATAGGTAACTCAGGAACAATGACAAAGGAAAGCATTCAGTTTCAAAGTCATGGTGCCCACAAAATTCCCATGCAGTTATGGGTTGCAGGTCGTGGATAGTCACTTCCCACTACATGTTGCAGCTCACCATTGTCATCCTCTCTCAAGGTTTAAGATTAAAATCCTGCTCAACACAAGTGATTTTAAACTCACAAGCCCTCAAACTCCAACCATGTATTTTTAGAGCAGAATAAAACTGCTTAACTTTTGGCACATCTTAGGAATCATAGTGAATCACTGTAAGCCTGTTTTAAGTGCACAGAGATCCTTATCCATTACACAACTGCATACTTTAGCTTAATACATAGAAAAATAAGTATGATGGGAATGTCTTTCTGAAAATGTGTTGCTCTGATTGGTTGATAAATAAAGCTGTTTGGCCAATGGTGAGGCACAATAAGGTTAGGCGACATTCAAACTAGGGGGAGAGAAAAAGAAAGCACAGCTGGGCAGACACCATTCTGCCATCTAGAGAACAGCATGTAATGGAACACAGGTAAAGCCATGTGGAACACGTGGCAACATAGATTTTTAAAATGGGTTAATTTAAGATGTAAGAGCTAGCTAGCAAGAAGCCTACCATGGCCATAGTTTAAAAATAATATAAGCCTCTGTGTGTTTACTTGGGTCTAAGTGGCCNTGGCAGCCGGACGGGACCGGACAAATTGTCTTCTACATAAGTAAGAAAATTTTAACTTTTTTGTTTTGTTTTTTCAAGACAGGGTTTCTCTGTGTGGCCCTGGCTGTCCTGGAATTCACTCTGTAGACCANGCTAGCCTGGAACTCTCAGAGAGTCTCCTGCTTCTGCTTCCTGAGTGCTGGGATTAACAGCAGGCACCACCACTGCNGGGCCAGAAAATTTAATTTTTAAGTACAAATAATTACTTCCAATTGACTCTCAGTAACCCACTAATGGGAGATAGACAATGNCTAAGAAAGTCAGAGATAATTTTTTAAATCAATTAACTTTGGNACTTAGTATTATTTTAGATTAAGGAATACAATTTATGAAACATAATAAAACTACTTAAATTGTATTTTAATTCCTTTATCAGCCAGTTAGATGAAAATGTTAATTAAGAGCAATCAAAATGAAATTTTTGCATGAATTATATTAGTGATCAATTCTGAGTCACCAATAATAGATTGGTGTCACATTAAAGAAAGAAACAAAAGCACCACCCCTTGGAGTTATTTAGGAAAGAGTGAGTCCAGACTTGAATTCTCTACTTCATTTCTCCTGTGTTTTCCATTCTCTGTCTTTTGCGTGAGTACGAATCTGTGTCTACCTAAGAAGGCTGTTTTGTGAATCTGTCTGTCCATGTGTCTGTGTCTGTCCCTGTGTGTCACTGTATGATCTGTGTATTCTGTGTTTATCTGACCATGTGCGTGTGTGTGTGTGTGCGCGTGCGCGTGCATGCTCTGTCTCTAACAAAGATCTCTGTGTCTTTATTGAACAGCACAAAAAAGGGAAGGAATGGAACACTTTACAGACATATTTAACAGAGTTTACAAGGGATTAAGTTTATGCCTCCAATTGACCCAATTAACCCAAATAACAAACAGTATTACAAACATTGTTTATCAGCCAATTTCCATAAATGGATGCTTTCAAGTTTTCTGGTAGATTTTGGAAAGTTGCTTTTAACCCCTGTATTCATTGCTTTCAGCAAACGATACACACACATTATCTGGGTCGGGGGCATGGAAGAGTACATAATTTAAGATCAAAGCTCTGCTTTAGCTTACATTGTAGAAGTTGATTACATGGGAAATCCAAGGCAAGTAAGGTTGTTACATTGTTCTCTCCTTTTTTAATATNTATTATTGAAAATAAGTTTTTTCATACAATATATTCTGATCACATTTCCCCTCCCCCAGCTCTTCCCAGATTCTCCCCACCTTCTCACTCATCCATACTGCTCTCTTTAAAGAAGGTTAAGCAAATGGGCTGAGGAGTAGTAGGATGGCAGTCTAAAGTCTGAAATGACCTCAAGGTATATTGCTAATTCTGTTTGTGAGGTCCAACAAAAGTTCTAGGCTCTTAGAATATAAGGCATGTTTTCATAATATTGCATTGCCACAAGTTCTCAATTTGGGAGCAAACCATATTAAACATTCTTCACTTCAATATCAAAAAAATGGTATGGAGAAGCCACTCTTGAAGACTAGCAGGATGTTGCAGGCTAAAAAGAAACTCATTTGAAGGATATTTTAGCACTATTTCCAGAAGTTTATNACAGCAAGTGCACATGTGTGTTTGTGTGTGTGTGTATGCATGTGTACATATATACATGTGCACATACATATACATAATGAAAATAAATAGAGTAAAAATATTTGTGATGTTTTGTTTGGCTAACACAGGACATGGGGTTGCGTTTTCTGTCCATGTTGCTCTCTTTATAGCTGTTTTGTATTTTCTTTGTGTCTGTGTAGAGTGGGATACCTTAAAGGAGAAAGCTGTCTAGTTACCTACACAAAGTGACAATTGTGCATTTTGTATGTTTTGGGAAAGATAGGGAAGAAGCAGGGGTCACAGGCATTGCTATGCCATCTGGGGAATTTGTGCCATCTGCTTTGTGAGTCTTTTATTCTAACTCTTTTCACCCAAGGGTGAAACTACATTGAAAGAACTTGGAAACTTATGAGAAGGCAAGGGCTCTTGTCTTGTAATGATGTGGAGAAGCACATCATGTACTTCAAGACCTCTAGTTTCACAAACTGTTGTTTCAGAAAAGCTTTTCTCAGCTCTTGGAGACAGGTGACTTTTCTTGCTGTGTGGAGACATCTTTCCATCCCAACACAGCTTCTTAGTCCCTGGTCTTGGCCACCATGCCTTCTATCCTCAAGGCTGCATTAAAAAACTAAAGCTCTAGTTTGGAAGGTTTATCAGGAGAAATTTTTCATTTAGTAGGTTTCTTGTGAAAATGCCAATAAATGATNTAGAGAAAAATTAAACCTTACCATCATAGGCACATCATTGCTCTCTGATATGAGATGCTGGGAACAAGCGGGTCTGTGGAGAAGAATTTTTCTCTCCTCATCTCCTCCAAGCCATTTGTTGATTAAACTAGCACTCAACTGAGGTTGCCACAGGGACCTCAACTTTCATGGAGTCCTCAGAGAGCCACAGAGCATGGTGCTGAAGCAACAAGAACAGATAATCGGAGCATTTTACAATGGGGAAGGAATATAAACAGCATCCATTCAAATGCTACCTTCTATTGGTAAGGAAGCAATCCACATGGATAGGGAATTGTCCAAAATCATAGTGATTAGAAAATATCACCTGAGCCGGGCGGTGGTGG
>LZPO01027706.1:51242-61264 GCA_001675575.1 Neotoma lepida | reverse complement strand
ATGTGTATATGTGAGTATGTCTTAGAGTCTCACTATGTTATGTAGTCCTGGATTGCCTGAAACCTGCTGTAGACCAGTCTGGCCTCTAATTTACAGCAATCTCCTGGCCTCTGGCTCCCAAGTGCTGCTATTACAGGCATGAACCACCATGCCCAGCCCTAGATTACAGCATATATTGAGTAGATCATATTTTACCATCTCATTCTGGTTTTAAAAGATTGACCTTCCTTTAAGGGATAGGAAGTACTAGTGAAATTCAGATAAAAAGAATCGTTTATAATATTTACTTGTCTCAATTACACAGAAGATTTTTTTCTATCAAAATACCTTATTTNATTGCAATGCCAACTTGGTCTTATCAAGTAAAAGAAAACTGAAGTGGAAACTTCATTTGCTGTCCTGAATTCTGCGAGTGTCCACTGAGATAAAAATAAGCAGTGGCTTTGTCTTTGTTATCAACAGAAATTAGAAAAGAACAGCAGCAGAAGGCAAACAAGCTATAAGCATTTTCATAATCTTGAATGCTCTGAATCATGACACGACAAAGAAAGGCAGATTAAAAATGTGAAGCCTCTTTCTAAGTGCAATCACATGTCACTGCAGGAAGTTTACAAAGAGGGAAAGAGACCTCTAACACTTCAGACGAGAGTGGATGAGAAGGAACCGGTAATAGAACAAATACAGAGAGGGTCATGCTGACAGAGATCCTCAAAAGAACATTAGACCTAAAATCCTGAAAGTAGTATTACTCTTATGGGCTAGCGTAACTGGGTGTGTCTAATGCACGCAAAGGTNTGCACTTATTTATTTGTGTTGTTCCACCTGTTTAATGTGGACATTCTAGGTCNAGTACATTGTGTCTAGACCAATTTCTAGGAACATCTACAGGGACTTATCACAAGGTATGGAAGCCAAGGAGTGCTGCTTTGGGGAACATTCTAGANAGCAAAGAAGGAAGTCTGTTTTACATATTATTCCCATACATTGGAGTGAGCATTTTATAAAGTGTAACCATTGAAGATAAGAAATAACCCTCAGGAAAGAATAAGGATATCTCAGAGGAGGATCAAAGAAGCTTCTCAAGAGACATGGAAAGCCAGTGTGGCAGCATTCATCTGTAACCTTAGTGCTTGGGAGGTTAAGGCAAGGAAACTGAGAGTTCAAAACCAGCCTGGGCTACAGAGCAAAACCTTAGTGTGTGTGTGTGTGTGTGTGTGTGTGTGTGTGTGTGTGTGTGTGTGTGTGTGGGGAGAGGGAAAGAGGGAGAAAAGGAGGGGGGGGAGAGAGACAGAGAGAACAGCGGTTTAGCTCAACTGATTTCCTTGGGAGAAACTGCTAGTTGAACAGGAAGAAGAGCAGGAAGAAGACTCATGAGAACAAATGGAAAGCAATCCTAGGATTCAGACCTAAGATGAAGAGAGGAAAAAGTGCTTTCTGATCCCTTGTGTTGCTCACTGCTCTGCCTCCGGATGAAAGACAAAGGTTAACTGTGAGAGCCAAGGCACAGCAATATATCAAACCTAACCAGAGATTTTTCTTTCCTTTCTGAATGTTAACTAATTGACTTAATTTTGTTNTGATTGTCTTGACACAGTTGACCTTCGTTGCTATGGTAGCCAAGGCTGACCTTGAACTATGAATCCTCATGTTTCTATTACAGACACATTCCACCATGCCCAGTTGATAAAATATAGTTCCTGCTAACCACTTTAAGGTAATGACTAAACTTGAGTGAGAGAAGAGACTGGAGTTTGTTAAAAATCCCTAAATGTTGTTCTGATAATAGCAGGTTTAAAGTGGGTCCAAAGAACTTAATTCTTCTAGAACTGCCCAGGTAGTCCTGATAGTTGTGGTGAGCAAAAATTACTTTGAAACCTACTGCTCTCATCGGGATATTTTAGGATAAATTATTACCAAAATATTAAATCACCAAAGTATCATAAAGATGAGTAGATAAAAAAAAAAGATACAGAAAATCTACAGAAGACAAGTTAATAAAAATTCCATCACCCTTGACAGATGGTCATTTTAAATACCTTCAGTGACAGAGAATTGCTGTCTTCAGGCAACATAGACCATTTTGTCTTACAAATTGATGCTCTAATGAAAGGTCAAATTAGAAGTTACTTGAAAAACAGGAAATGGAGATATTACTCAGGACAGATGATACATGAAAACCTCTCTGTTTGATTGAACTAGGAAGACACCAGTTTTAATTTAGAACCAATCTGAGCACAAGAGCATGTGAACCTTCCAATGTTGGATTCACTATCAGATCCATCCAGCCATGCCCTGTGTGACCCTTCCAATGTTAGATTCACTATCAGATCCATCCAGCCATGCCCTGTGTGGCTGCTGTCAGAATAAGATCTTTAGTATGTTTCTTCCTCAGATTTCAATGTTGCAACACTTCAGTCACACATCTGGTGATACACATCTGTCATCTAGTTAGGCAGTAGCAAGTATATAGAAATAAAAATGCTAGTGTCTGGCTGGTGACCCAAGTTCCATCCAAAATCCACACAATGGAAGGAGAGAGCTGACTCCCACAATGTCCTCTGACCTCCACATGTGCCCTGTGGCATGTGTGCCTCTATCTCAACACAGAAAATAAACAAATGTTAAAAATTATTTAAAACACAAACATAATGAAAAAAGCCACAGTATTCATGACTATTCCAACAACCTGTATCAAAGCACCTTAAATGAATGTAAGGTATCCTACAAAGCTATGTTATCCCACTACCCCGTTAAAATCAACAACACTTCCACTTTATTTTTATCTGTATATGAACATGTTACCAAATGACCAAAGTAGTTATAAAGCCACTTATATGTTTACTTGTCTNGCAACAACTTACCAAGCCTAGAGGTCTTAAGGAACTATCACATGTGATTGATTGATGTGATTGATGCTTGGCCTTTTCCATTTTCNCTCATGTAAATTCTCTCAGGCTCCTTCAGCCTCTTCTGGGGCCAAGTCACTGCCATCTTATTGGCATAAAGTTGGAAAGCAAGTTGAGAAGAATGACAACATGCTTCTACGTTGCTTTAATATGATCAGCCAAAATACTATGTGGAATAAGAAGTTTCTGCGGAGTCACCTCAGATTTAAAGTGGGCTCAAAACTTCCCTATATTCTTCATTTCCATAGCTCCTGATGTTTCATTTTTGACCCAGAATCTAGTCTAGAACTGGCATAGCCTCTTGCCTTTTCTCTGCATATTAACCCCGGAACATCGACCTCAATTCTTCACCTTGGTTAATACTGATTTTGTGTGAAATAATTGTGTCTTAAGGAAACTGTTCTNTGAAATATTAGCAGCATTACTAGTCACAACTTATTTTACTTGGACCTAAAGAGCATGCAATATTTAAAGAAATCTGTCTCTCAGCAGAAGTACCTTTGTGTTGAAGCTTGAGAGAGAAAATAGGAGCCACTAANCCAGCAGCTGGCCATGGTGTCCCACTAAACAAGGGCAATTCCAGGAGCATCNACATCTCCCAAGGTCACTCTGTGACCAGCATGGAGCAAGACAGAAACAGCACCTCACCCTTATCATGTCCAAACACAGACAAAGCACAGACATAGCCCAAGCCACAAAATACCAAACACCCATCTTTTGATAAATACGAGANATGTCTTTGCCAATCATGGCTCTAGTAACACCAAATTGTACCTGCTTTCTGATGATATGCCATCCAGAGAATGAACTCCTACTCTCTGGGAACCCCTTTCTACTGCAAATCCTGTCATCAAGGTCAATCCATATCCTGTGATTCCCCGGGGTCCCTCCCACTGCAATGGTCCACTGGCCCTGTGTTGTGTATCTTCCTGTTCACTGCAGTAGGTCAAAAACACAACAGTTCAACCACAAGTGAATTCCTAGTGGTCACGGAGTGGAGGAGACTAACAAGCTTAATTACTGAAGCTCAACACGAAAGTCCCTGAAGAAATTGCTGTCCTTAAGGTACTCACCAAAGTTCTGCTATAAACAAACACTTCTTTGAGCTTGTTTTCTAACAGGCTTNTGTGGCCAAAGACTCTCCNNTCCTTCCCCTCAGAACTACTTTCATGATGTATAAAGACGAAGTCATGGACCATCTGCTCTTCATTTACTGAAGCAGAGGCATGTTTATAAGGAACATGATGAGCAGATGGATCTCCACCTGGGCCAAGGCAAGCTGGTGGCCAATCATCCTGGATACTCAGAATTCCACACCAGATCACAGTGAACCTCTAACAAAAAATCCACTGCCAGACTGGAGGGCTTGGCATAGACTTGCTCCACCTCTTGCTTTTCTCATCTTGTATGTCCTTCCCAGATGCTTATCTCTTTATTATTATTTCCTAACCAAAGAACATTTAATGGTCTAGTTTTTACACAGAAAAAATTTAAAAGATGCTATGCAGTGGTAGAGAGCTTACCTAGAACACACAAGNCCCAATTGCNAGTNCCACAGGAAGAAAGACTGGATGGGGAAGGTGGGATGGCTCACTCAATAAAGTGCTGTCTTGCAAACATAAGGACTGAATTCAATCCCCAGATCAAAATGCCACAGATTCTTACAATTGTGTGTGTGCACTTGTAATCCCAGTACTGGGNGTGGGGCAAGAGATGGGAGTAGCCCTCAGGATTACTGGTCAGTCAGTCTAGCATCATTAGGAAGCATCAGGCCAATGAGAGATCCTCTNAAAAGAAGTAGATAGCCTTCCTAAGAACACCCAGGTTCTTCTCTGGTGTACACAAGTGTGCATACACTCTCATACCATGAACACACACACACACCAAATAAATAAATAAAGAGAAAGAAGAGGGGAAGCGAGGAAGGAAGGAGGGAGGAAGAAACTTAAGTTACCTGCTATGCCAAATAATATGAAACAATAATCAGCTCCATTATGCATTCATATANATCTCAATGGATTGTATGGGATATTAAATAATTTCAAATTAGAGTATATAACATTCAGTATTTTTAAGCCTGCTAGCCTTTCAACACTANTAACATTTTCNGTCATTTCACTTCTTCAAAAGCATAACAGACTTCCCTTCTTAAACACACATTAAGAAAACAATTAAAGCACAAAATTTTATCAACTATACATTACACAGTGTCCCAATAGTTTTGTATCTGCTATTTTGAATCCTCACAAGATACTCANGTATGTACACAATTATCTTGTGTTCACAGATGAATACTGATGTATGCTCCAAATGTGAAAGGAGGCACTGAGATTTGAACCTACTTTTATCAGACTTGATATATTGAGGGTGTGTGTACATTTCCTCTCCACCNTGTAATAAATATGTTTTTAAAAGCAATTCTTTTTAGGTGAAATGGCTTTCAACACTCAATAATTCAGTGTTCAAGTGCATGCACACACATATATATTCAAAACTTGCTACTAATTGCTATATTTTAACTATAAAATGAATAAGCTCCTAAAATCAACTGAGAAAAATGAAACCTAAAAGAATATTATACTTGTTACATGGAGGGTTTTAGTGTCTCAGTGTCCTGTCACACTTCGAGATGGCTTCTGTCCTGTAGATTTACTATCCTCTTCAAGAGCTTAANATTTCCTTGAGATCCATTTCCAACCCCCTTAGCAATCCTTACAATCCTGCTTCCAATGCAGCAAAGGGGCTTCAGAGAAAAACCAGGGAAATCTTGAGATGATAGTGAAGTTACAGCAAACCCGTACCCCCCACCTCAATCAGCTAATACGCTATAAAAACACCCTGCAGTGATGGGAAATCTGGAACTCGCAGGCACTTAAGGATTCTGTGCTCACATCTCCTGAATTATCTCTTTGCNTTTTATCAGACATCACTGTCTTCATGCTATTATGAAAAAACTATCATGTGTGGGCACGCTTATTTCTAAGAAATTACATGACACTATACAACAAATGCACACACTCTCTTGTTAGCTGTATCTTTTAATTATCAGAGATTTCAAATTATTTAGACTTTTACTAGGAGACATTTATTATACCACAGAGCTATAGTTTTGAAACACCATGCAAATCCAACAGTAGCAAAGTGAGAAATATTCATTTGTTTATAACCATTATTTTTGTAATCTGCTCTTTCAAAATCCAAAGACATCAAAGCAGTAAAAATCATTTCTGTGAGAATCAGATGGAATACCCCGCCCATATTTTTGCTCCAGGATATGAAGGGATCTTAGAATTGATCTGGGAAGCTTCTCTTTCAAAGGTGGGGCTCAAGAGCTTCAGAAGGCAACAGTTCACCAGGAGTCAGGCCACAAGGAAGTGCTGGGTGGGGCCGCCTAGTTTGCAACACCCCCCACACACACACACACATTGGTGTCATTTCCATGAAAATCAAGGATGTGGGAATGTATCAGAGTAAGAAGCCCTACATACTGCTTTGTGTGCCCAACCCCTCCCCCAGCCAATAATATCTTTAGCTGTTTATCTTAATCTTTGAAAGAGCTATCATGCTAATGTCAGAGAAAACTGTAGAGGATCTAAGAGAGTAAAGAAATAGCATGCCAGGGAATCCTACTGCTCCGCTCACCAGTCTTTCCTCCATAGGAAGAACACACTAAGGGTGGGACCAAAAAGGCATCCCCTGTCTAGCCATCTCAAGATCATCACCCAGCAAACACAGCTGGCCAAAAATCTGCCTTGTGCTTCCAAAGCCACCTTGCTATACATTCTGACTCTTAAACTCCGCCATTTAAAATAATAATAATACTAATAATAATAGACGACTTGTAGCCAGTGAACACCNAAAGCATACATAGGAGATGGCAAGCTTCAGTAAGCCTCCGAACACACCTTATCCGTGCTCACTTCACCGTGCTCCAGTCACGGGTTCATAGTGAACCCTAGGCTTCATTCCGAATCCCCAGAAAGCAGGCGTTTGCACCTGCCTCTTTCCAAAGCAAGGCTTGGCACTCCTAGTGTCTATAGTTAGTTACTCCTAAGCCCCCACGGCTTCCCCAGCCTTGCAGTGGCATGCACAAACACACACACTCACTCACGCGCGCGCGTACACACACACACACACATTTATATACAGACGTTCTGGAGCCTCCAATGCACCTTCTTGGGTCTTTTTCTTCTCTGACTACTGCCGTTGAACTTCTCTCCACTGTCGCTTTTCTGAGCTGCATCTTCGTTCATCATTTTGAGCAGTTTGGGAAGGAAATAGCTGTGCCATCAACCCCGGCCGCGGGAACAGACCACTGGCGAGCATGCACTTGCAGGAGGCAGGCGGGAGCAGGAGGAGGGGTGGGGAAGGGGCGCGCGCTAGGAGGGCGAGGACGGTGACGTTGCCATGGTAGCAGCTGCCACAACTGTTTATCTGACTGCATTGTTAAATCGGATTCAACCAATTACCATCGGGGGACAGGCTACAATAAAGAACGCTGTGAAAAAAAGAATGCCCGGGACAGGAGCAATTTGGAGAACCCTGCTGCTTGCCCTTCGACACACCCATTACAGGATCCGTGCCTGCTACGCATAAAACCTGCACTTCATTTTCTTCCTCCAGGTACTTCAGTGGGACAGACACAATGCATACGGAGGAAATGATGACACCTGAATGTCTAAACCCGAAGGGGTGCATTGTAGCGGGTCCAGATGAGGAGATGGAGTCTATTAATATCCTAAAGTAATTATAAGAAAGTTACATTTTTACCACGCTAGTCACTTGATTCAAGGCTATAACCTTTTAAAACTCTGCTTAAGGATGGCTTCTGTCATAAAGCTTAAGAACAGCTTCAACAGCCATCAGCAACCTGACCACTCCCTCCTGGGCCTCCTGGCAAGGCGAGCTCTGACAGCACCTGTANCACCGTGCTCCACCCACTTACCACTTGACAGCCTAGAGATAACCCTGAGGAGGGAAGATTGTTGATTTTCTCAGAACCAACACAATAGCCTTCCTCAACAGCAGCTAACCAAGATCTGTTAAATATGTAAGACAAACAACATGTCACGGAGGGAAAACATTTCATACCTACTAGAGATTTTATGAGCACAACTCGATTGACTGGTGAATAAAACATAAGCTTTAATCTCAGGGACCTTTTCATCTGATTTTCCAGAACTGTTCTTGGTAAGACTATGTGGTTTGCTTATGTAACAAGAATCCTAATTTCATCTATTGGATCAAGGTGGCTATTTCTATATTTACTGTTAAACTGTGGGTGCAAGCAGAGCCAGCTATATTTTGTACAAGCACACATGCTAACTACTCATCCTTATTCCTAGAAAACTCAAAGTATAACATGCAGAATACTTCAGTGTAAAAACAGTGAGAATTAAAACAGGGAGATAATGTATGTAAGTATGCTGTGAAGACCGAAAGTACCTCTGCATTTCTATTAGGAATCCCATTATTACCACAAATGTGATGTTCTCAACTCAGAAATGTCTTCCTTAAAGATGCTTCTTACATGAAAATGAAGCCNCCTGCCAGCAAACACCTCACNAAAAACTTCCCATTCTTTTCTCTTGGCTCTTCCTCTCTGCCTCACTGTCNCGAGATGCTTGCCACATCCCACATTGAGTTAGTCGCATCTTGCTGCCCTTCCTCCCTCCCTCCCTTGCTTCTGTTCCAGTAAATCCATCCCATAAACACTGTGCCACGGTGACACTGGGGTCCCACAGACAGGGCAAAGACTCTGGGCTTCCTTTGTTCTAACACAAAGACCTACAAGAATGTCTACAAGAAGCTTCCAGAAGTAACGTCTACTGTTATCAGAGTCCACACCAAAATTTCCACGATGTCCCCCATCTATCTACCAACCTCTCCCATCTTTTTTTGTTTCCTCCCCTTCCCTAGGGGAGTTCCCTGACTTGACTTTTCTTGAGCACAGCCTTAGCTTAGAAACCTGAACTATAACTCAATAAATATGCATTGAAATCTACCACGTGGCAAAAACTAAGAACCAGAGAGACTCCATCTGACCCCCCCAGGGACATGGGAGCAAAGAAAACAGAAAACATGTTTGTCACTAGATTGCTTATTTTCTAACAGGGAGATTAGATGAGAAACAAAAATATTACTAAGTTCTATGTAGGAAAAGTAGGGCGGAGAGTGATGAGAGGCAGATGACGGTTTATATAAGTTGTCTGGGCATGTTCCCCAGAAATCTGAATGAAGTGAGGGATCAAGCCAAGTAACTCTTTGAAAGAAAAATATTACGGTCAAGGAGAATGGCCACTGAAAGTCCTCAGAAAAAGAAGGAAGACACTTGTAGTAGCTAGATCTACCAGAGACACATTATGAATAGTCTTCACTCTTGGAAGTCAGAATCAGCTTTTCAATCAACGGAGTTGGTAGACAAATCAGAATACTCATTGTTCATCTCTATAAGAACTGGAAACAAACACACTTCATATTATAGCAGTTTATGAACTGGCAACTTGTGATAGAGTTTGGCCAACCNCTTGTAACAGTGCCTTCCATATAGGCAATAAACAACTTTGAATACCCAGGTTCAGTCCTCTACCTTTGATAGTCAGCAAAAAATGCCAGAGTGTTTGTCCTAATCCTTTTCTGGTGTTAAATGCCTCAGACTAGATAATTCATAAATAATACAAATGTACACCTCACAGTTCTAGAGACTAGGAAATCCGAGATCATGGCACAGCATGCTTGGCTCTGGATAGGGCCCAGTATCTCCTCCCAAGACAGTACCTAAATGCTTTTTGCTCTGGATACATGCTGGAAGGAGCACAAGGGCAAAGGAGAGGGCCCAGCCAGTATCCTTTTGAAAAGGTCCCTAATCTCAGTCAGGACTCTGTCCTTGTGATTTGGTCACCTTCTGAAGCCTTTCCTCCCCCAAGACCATCATGCCATGGATGATGTTTCAGCATCAGGTTTGGAGACAGCACAAAAATTCAATGCATAACAGTGTTGTTATAGAAATAGAAAAATAGAAAATCTTACGAATACTTGTTTTTCAGAGTGAAAGAACGGCACTAACACAATGCCAGCTCCCGATAGAGGTAAACATCTACATTAGCCTATAATAAC
>LZPO01027705.1:84230-97275 GCA_001675575.1 Neotoma lepida | reverse complement strand
CTCGTCCTTGATCCAAAAGGGTCGAAACACTCTCTAAGCCCTGCCTTACTACTGCCTATGTCTCTCTATCTGTCCTCAGTCCTCCAAAACCTCTATGGCTAATTTTGACCAGCTAGTAGCTAGCTCCTTCCTCTGATTTANTGACAGTCTCGGGAGTGTCAGAATGAGATCAAAATATCCCACAACAGGAAAACACTTAACGGACTGAGCCAGCCCCAAAGTATACATTTTTAGAGATTCATTGTTGTATTTTTCTTGCTACATTTTATTCAGGAGGAATATTCTATTCAATGATTATATATTCATTTGTTGATTAATTTCCCTTTTGATATACATTTGAGTTGTTTCTATCTTGTTATTATGAATTATTATGAACATTCTTGTATACTTTTTTTGTAGACAGATGTTTCTATTTTTATTAAAACACCTAGGAGTATAATTTCTAGGTGGTGAAGTAGGAGAATATCTAACTGAGAAATTGTCAAATTGTTTTCTAGAGTGGCTGTGCCATTTTGTGCTCCCACCAGTAATGTCTGAGAGTTTTATGGTTCCATAGTCTGACCAACACCTGGTCCTATCATACTCTGAATTTTAGAGTGGTGTAGAGATTTTCCATTTTGGTTTTTNCTAGATTCCTTGATGACTTTCACATGCATTTTATATTTTTTGTGTCTGTTCAAATATTTATCTATATTGGCTTATTTATCTTTCTACTATTGACCTGTGGGTTCTTTGTGTATTTTTGACATAAGCTTTTTATGGTGCATATGTATAGCTCACATTTCCAATGATTTACATCANGCCTATTCATAGGTTTTACACTGACTTCAAAAAGAGCCTTTTCACTGTGAAATGTTCAATNCCTCATTTTTCAACTTTATGGTCAATGAGGAAATCCTTGGCAACANCCAATTTGTAAAGCATTTTCTCCTAAACATTNCACAGTTTTCAATTTTGCACACAGGTCATTTGGAGTTGTTTTGTATGTAACATGAAAGTCCTGACACATTGTCTTCCATACCCTTGTATAACAGTTCCTGTATAGCATGTTGAAAAGATTCATTTCCTGTTGGATTGCCTTGACTTATATGAGGCTATTCTGAAGGATTTGTTCTGTTCTGTCATGCTAAATCTCAGTTATTATGCAAATATCATACCATTTTGAGAACTACAGCTTTATAGCACATCTTGATGTCAGGTAGTGTATGCTTCTCCATTCTTTTTCCCAATTCTCTGTTTTCTGCACTTCCATGTGAATTTTGGAATTGTCTTATGAATTTATTTGTTAAAGCCTAATAGGATTTGAACTCTATTTTTACTGAATTGACTGACAAACTTAAAGGAACCGACATAGCCATGGAATGCACTAAGATGGTATATCTCCTGGAAGTGTTGCTTGATTCCAGCAGGACTTGTTTTGTAAGTAGCAGTACATGCTTCTTGAACATATTTTGTTAATTTTATCCTTAAGTAATTTCTGTATAAAATCAGTTTTAATTGCTGTATAATATTCCCTTGAGCTGAGAGGCTGCTGTTACCCAACCATTCTGTTGATTCTTTAAGGTTTTGACAGGTTTTTTCCTAATGTAATTAATGTGGTAAGACACAGCTGTGCACATTTTTTGAAAAGCGTTACTTTCTTCATGTACATTTGTTCAAATGGGCATGAAAACCTTTCAGTTCCATGACATATAATTGAGCAGATTCCTCTTCTTAAAGGGGAGTTCCCAGAGCTTTTCCAGGCACCCCACTTTTTTCTCTGCGGTAGGCAAAGTAAGCGTAATCATCATTATTAGAAAGAAGGACAGAACCTGGTAGGTGGGAGACAGAGGACAAGAGAAAGGAGTTCAAGTCTCTTCTTCAGAAGAAATAAAATGCATGCATTTTTCTCTCTCATCTTGTTAAATGGTTGAATATCAGATGGAGCCAAGCTGTGGAAGATTACATGTGCACTAATGTGAGTTTATAGCTGAGAGCTATGCAACCAATCAAGTTACCAAAAAGTTACACACACACAGACAGACACACACACACACGCACACACACACGCACACACACCTCATAATGTTTGCAGTGAGTTTACTATACTGTGGTGGTTCATATTCATAGCTCTCCCAGGCCATGTGCAGCCTTGTGATGTCAGAGATTAGATGCAATGTTGATGAGTGTCAATTAAACCAATGGATTTATTTTTAATAAGTGGCTTCCTAAGCCTNACTCTCNTCATTTATGGAATGGGATTGCCAGGCTCAGCAGTAGTTTTCCAGTCCCACCCTTCAGAAGTTTTGGGTTTGGGAGGGAGATGGTGTGATCAGCATGGCAAAGGCTGACTGGTTCAGAAGCTCTGCTCTGTGGTGGTGGTGTGGTCAGCATGGAAGAGTCTGGATGGTTCTAGGCCTCTTTTCTGTTCACCATGATCCATGCTAAATGGCCAGTTTCCCTTAGTGGGTTCTTTGTCCAGTTTGTTTTAAAGACAGGCATNGACTCACGAATGGCAATTTAAAGAAGCACTGAATTTGGTAGACTATACGCCTTTGTGTATGGAACATCNTATTACTTGAAGGTCTNTTGGTTTTAGTGAGCTTGTCTGTACAGGTCGCTNGAGAGTGGAGTTCTAGGTTACCAACACATGACAATGTGAACCATCACAGGACACAGCTGCTTTGGGGGCTGATCCAGAAGAGACTGGAATCACAATTTGGATTCAACCTTATACTTCTAGAACATTCTGTATGGTGCCAAGTTGTCCTGACTGCATTCTCACTCACCATTTTCCTCTGGAATCTTCCAAGACATCCACTATTATGGCTATGTAGCAGATTAGGATTTTAGGGTTTAGTGAACTCGGATTGCTGATTCTTTGTCTCCACCCCAGAATCATTCATCATCCCAGAGTATGAGCAACTCCTGGTCAGTGTCTGGGTACCAGGCATTGCTTAGTAGGTCAAGAAATAAGGATGGGGATAAGGGTGGGAGGGAGTGTCAGGTATTCAAATGAACTCAAACCAAGAAACTGCTGCCATCTCAACTTCGCCCCAAGGAAATCCCAACCAAAGCGAACCATTTGAAACCCAGTTCTGCTGTTTATTATAATCTTGAGGGGAATTCCTTAACTTCTCTGAAACANGGCTTCCTTGTCCCTGCAAGGAGAACAGTGAGCTTCTCAGGGTTTCCATGAAAATTAAAGGGAANAATGGAGGCGAACATAGTGTGTTCCAAGTCCANAGATAGGAAGTGCACCTCCCCTCAGAACCACATGATAGACACAGGCACCCCTTCAGCTACAACAGTGCTGAACTGGGACAGCAACAGACGGAAGAGAAAAGAGTGAGGGCCANGAAAATGAGATTACCGTTTCCAGGCAACCNTGGAAAAGGATTAATATAAGGAGCATTCCTCATAAGGGTGCTCCACTGGCTACTTCACAGAAAGGCCCTGTCGGGTTTTCAAAGTGGGATGCAATTATCCCTGCACACGGACAGCCCTTTCAGAACTTGCAGTTCTTCAAAAATTCTTCCCACATTCTCTTCCCCCTAGTCTGTCCTTCCTTCCTTCCTTCCTTCCTTCCTTCCTTCCTTCCTTCCTTCCTTCCTTCCTTCCTCCCTCCCGCCCTTCTTTCTCCTAACTCTCCAATTAGCAAGGGAGAAGGATGGGAGGAATATTTCATTTTGTGTAGCCTGGTGGTGGTGCATACGTACGTTGTCTTCAGGTGTGGGTGCGCACACACATATGCAGAGTCCAGAGAAGGACACCCAGTGTCCAATGCTATTGCTTTTCCTTATTTCTTTAAGGCAAGGTCTCTCATGGAACCTGCAGCTTCTGCTTCTTTTCCTTTTTCTTGACTGGGTTGGAAGCCAGCCAACCCAAGGATTCTCCTGTCTAGTCAGTCCCATTCCCAGTCCGCCTCAGCACTGGGGTTACAGGCATGTGCAAGCCATGCTCAGCTTTTTACTTGGGTGCTGGGAATCCAAACCCAGGTCCTTATGATTGCACAGCAAATGATCTTATCCATTGAGCCGCCTCCCTAGCACCCACTATAATCTTTAAAATCATCANNTTGAGGTTCTGAGAAAATGATGCAGTAGTTCTTTTTGGATTCAAAACACACATCCCTCTCCTGTTTGGGGCCAGGATCTATACCTTATCCTTCTTATAGATCTTTCCAGAAGGCCTTCAAAAAGTGATCATTAAGTGAAGCACATTCATCAAAGTCCTGTTCAACCAAGTGTCTCAGCCATTTGTTCTGAAACAGAAACTCCGAACAAATTGCAAGGACACAGACTCACTGCCTAGTTTTCATCAACTTGACATGAGCTAGAAGTCATTTAGGAAGAGGGACCCTCAATTGAGAAAATGTGCCCATCAGATTGACCTGTGGGTAAGTCTGTGCTACATTTTCTTGATCGATGATTGATATGGGAGGGCCCAGTTCACTATGGGCAGTGACATCCCTGGGCTAGTGGTCCTGGGTTCAATTTGAAATCAGACTGAGCAAGCCATAAGGAACAAGCCAATAAGCTGCACTCCTCCATGGCCTCTGCATCAGCTCCTGCCTCCAGGCTCCTTCTCTGACTTCTCTCAGTAAAGGAAGTGTAAGCTAAAATAAACCTTTTCCTCTCCAACTTGCTTTTGGTCATGGTGTTTTATCACAGCAATAGAAACATTGACTAAGATACCATGGGAAGCTTCTCCTGTTACTAAGAATCCAGTTAGGACTAACTAATTTTAAATGTCTTAGAGGGCTGTCACATCCCACGATTAATCCAGTCTTCCTTTTTCTTCCGTTTTTTGAATAGTGCACNCCCTTCTGAGTGAGAAACAGCCCAGGGAAGCGGGGGAGGGGGGGACTTACTGATTAATGGTAAAATTTCACTTGGCAGAAAGTATTGTGAGGGTGCCTTGTCCTTCAGGCTTTTAGCTGGGAGTCTAAGTCATTGACCTTGGACATGACATCTTTTCAAGTGAGAATGGGTGAATTTTTCCTGGGGGCATATTTATCTTAAGTTGAAATGCAACTTACTGTCTCAGAATGTAATTTCAGCCTGGCATTGTCTCTTATTGAAGGCGGGAAGGGCTGTCCTGCCTATTAAAAACTGTGCTTCATTTGGACCCAAAATAAAAATATGCCAAATGTGAAAAGACCCAAAGTTGAACTTTGACTCCAAAGGTTTATAGTGTTCCATTATGACTGTCACTGAAACCTCTGTGTCTCCAGACAGAGCAGCTCCCTTCCTCCCTCCCCAGCTTGTAAGAATTAAGATAACATGTACACACTTCCTCAGAAGAAACTGGCTGGGTGAAGGGTGAGGCTCCTTAGCACCGGGGTCTCCTCTGCTGAAATCACAAAAACAGGGCAGACCAGACATGTTTTGCTTCTGACAATTTGAGGACTGCCTTTTCCACCCACTTTACATCTTTTGACGTTCACATTCCTCCCTGGCAAAGACTCTTTTGCCTTGCAGGGCTCCTGAAACTTGAGAAGTCTTCTTGCCCAGAGACACGCTGAGCTGAGCTGAAAGCTCTCAGATGTGGCCGCAACCTGGTTTCCAGAATTAGACAGGAGAGCCCAGAGGACGTTTCTGTGCTACTCCCCCTCTGCCCTGCCTACCCGCAGGCCTCCTGCTGTCCTTTCTTTCACTTCACCTGGAGGGAGAAGCTTTGTCCACTCCAGGAGAGGCTCTCTCAGCTGTAGCCTTTCTTCATGAAGGATCCCTCTTCCCAGCACCAGGCCCTCCAGGGGCAGCTGGGCAGCAGGTCCAAACTCTCTGATGGTGTCACAACAGCTGGAGCCGAGTCTAGCCTGGAGATAAACCTCTCCCAACGTGCTCATTCTTCTCCAGCAGACTGGAGAGCAATGATCTATGCTGCATGCCCTACAGCTCCAGGCTGGTTTGCTAAGAGAGGGGCNAGAGAGGGTCATCAAGAGGGAAGGAGGGAGGTGGAGGGAGAAGTCGGGAAGAAGAAAGGGGGAGGGGAGAGAGACAAGAAGGGAGGAGAAGTGGGGGGCAGGGGGGTGAGACAGGACAAAGGAAACAGAAGAAAGGAGAGGGAAAGACAGGATCATAGATGGGGATGAGTAAAGGACTCAGGGGAGAGATTACCAAGAACACATTTAAATATTTAAGTTTCCTCACACTCCCCCCACCATAGACTTGCTCATAAAAATCTCAACAGATGTGTCTACAAATGGTGACCTCAGGAGAATGGCTAGCAAAGCCAAATGCCATCTCAGGCTACCCAGCCTGCTTCCTGCAAACAAAGGCTTGAGTGCATTTCGAAGAAGGTACCCAGCCACAGAGCTGCCTGGCCTGAAGTTCTTCCCTCAGATGGAGGGTGAACTCAAGGAGAGATGAAACTGAGAGATTAGTAAAACTACACTGAAGCCACTGACGGGGGCAAGAAGACCAAGAGTTCTTTTGCTAAGATGCTAATCCGTGCAGGCCACAGGCCGCAAAAATTTCCTCTCTCCAAGAACCTGAAGGTATTTCTGGAGTGACAGTTGATGTGTGCCTGTGGTGTGTGTGTGTGTGTGTGTGTGTGTGTGTGTGTGTGTGTGTGTAAACCAAAGTACAAGGAAAGCAACCAACACCAAATGGTATCCGTAGAGCCCCAAAGGCTGTGGGAGCTTCATGTGTCATGGAGGTCTCTGCATGTGCTTAAATAGGAGTCTAGACATGTCTAGAGATGTCTGACTTGTCTACAGCCGTACTACCCTGAACCTGCCCAATCTCATCTGATCTTGGAAGCTCAGGAGAGTCAGACCTGATTAGTACTTGGATNGGAGATGTCTGGTAGATATGGGGCCAGCCAACTCCTCTTTGCACATGGATGTGAGGCATTCTGGGGAAAGAGATCCTTGCATGGGGAGAAAGGATGGTGGGACCCTCACATTTACATTAGGGTGGTGGCTGTTGGATCTGTGTGCACCTCCAATCCCCACCATACCAAAGTCCTATCGAAAGAGGAAGCTGAATATAACAGCCAATAAATTACCATCAGGAAGGACAACCCCCTGCACTGGGATGTGACACACATCAGGGAGCAGGACCTTCTCTGCCTTCNCCAAGAAAGTCACAACACCCTCCAGACCTTACTCAGCTTCAGAGTTCTTCCATGTTTTATTAACAGACACACAGCCAATGNCCTGCTGGAGATAGGACAGCAGTAACAGTGCCAGGTGGGTGACACTCCCGAAAATGGTCACATTATAAATGCTTAAAACACAAGTTGCACGGAAATGACATCACGTATCTGCAAGAGATCCAGAGTCATACACCCACCGGTGCTATTGCTGATGTAACCTGGGGAATGTTCATCCAACCAAACAACAGTTATGTTTCCTGGCCCCTCCTCTANGCAAAGGACCCTCTTAGATGCTGGGCAATGTTTGTGAGACTGGTACTTGACCTGCACAAGCTGACGATGTTACGACTCCACCCACTCTCACATCNATCGCTCAATCATCGCAGAAACTGANGGAGATGCTTAGCTTCTTTATGGGGGAAGAAGAACTGATGATCAGAGAGGCTAAGTACCTTTCTTGGAGTAATACAGTGGGTGGCTCTACAGAGAAGCCAGGCAAGTCAGATGATGTGGGCAATTAATTATCCATGCAAGGCAGCTCTCCTGCTTATTACAAACAAAGCAAAAAGACCAAGAAACAAACAAAAGCTGCTCTGTGCTTCTCTGTGGGGCTATGTCACCAGCTCTTGCCCCCAGGGAGAAAATAGCATCTGTCAGAGGCTGTCCACCTTGCTTTGCTTCTGGTTCTACCGGGTAGCTCCTGCATTTCTCCCCCTGCCGACCCAAGCCTCAGGAGTAATCAAATCAGTAACTGATATTCAGAAAGTAGGTATAGGCTTAGCTGAAGTGGATTTTGTATGTTAATTAAGTGTTTTATGGAACCTCTGAGATCTCAGATGACACTCAGTAAATATTCCTTCCTGAATCCACACATTCTGTGAGCGGGTTCTGTATAATAAAGCAATTTCAATGTCCTGACAGATGGGCCATAGAAATTGGCTGTGTGGCTGTGATTCCAAAAGATTACATACAATGAAAAATCTGGACAATAAGTGCTCTTTCTGATTGTCGTCTGGGTACTGGCCACTCTAGAGGGGCAGAGCTCCATGATTGTGCTTGTGACACAGGCAGAAGACAGAGCCTGAAATGTCTGCATTTCATCCAAGCATTATGCTTAGAGTTTTTTTTTCTTTTTCTTTTTTTTTCTTTCTTTCTTTTCTCTTTTTCTTTTTAAGAATCTCCAGTTACTTCTGCTCTCTGGATCTTCTGTGAACTCTCGGACGCATGCAAAGCTTTATATAAAGTGTTTACCAGAAGGGTAGAAGCAATGAGTTCCCCCTTTCTTGCCAAGCTCAGAGATTCCTTGGCCCTGTGACTTCCTATAGAGAGAGCACTCTACATTCGGAAGCACCTTCAGCCCTTTCAGAACAGTTTAGAAGATTCTTGGAATGAACCCACAGACATAAGCCTTCCTCAACTCCTGCAAAAGGGTACACATCATATGACCCAGGAATTCCAAGTCTGTGATGTTAAATGTGCCTATTCTCAAAGAAAAACATCGCAGTCAGCAATCTCTTCTTAACCCATCCATNTTGAGATTGTTTTAACTCGAAGAGAAAAAAATCGTTTGGGGCTTTTGTCTGTAAGTTCTCCCACTTTGGACAAGAGTGTTGGAGAAAAATTCCCACTGTCCTCTTTGCCATCTTCCTTCCTTCAGCATTCTCCCTCCCTGACTCTTCGGGTGGTACATGCTTCAGTGATGAAAGGGACCTTTCGCAGCCCACAATTAGATCAAGGCAAAATTGCCTATGGAAATGACCAAACCCTTAATTAGCTAATTGCAGGTGCAATTGGCCACTTGCTCCATCAGATGAAGGGCAAGTGGTTAATTGAGCCCACAAGTGACCTCCTCAATCAGAACTAACAAACAGCTCATCAGATGAGGTCCCAGCCAAAATGTGTCTGCAAACAATAGCGTGCATAGAAAATACACAGATCACAAACTGCAGTTGGGCTGCCATCTAAAAAACGCAAGCCACAGAACACGAGACGATCAGGGAAATAATCAGCACGAGGGAAAGGCAATTCTGGGGGTCTTGGGATGGATTCTGCCGAGGTTTTGGAAACCGAAAGCTGTTGATGTTGGACAGAGCATCTGCTTTGAGTCATTCTCATTGATTCTTACTTTAAACTCTTGGGAAAACTTGCCACTTTATCCCATGGGTGGTTTTCATTCACAGATGGGATCCAAAGGGCTCACAGCACAAAATGCTGTTTGCAATGGGATCAAGCAGGTAAAGGTTCTTGCCACCAAACCTTCAATCTGAGTTTGAGCTCAGGATCCACAGAATAAACAGATGTAAATTCTTTTCACTAGGAGCTTGGGAAGTATGAATGAATGGGTGAATGATACATTGGCACATGGAAGCCTACAGCACAGGTACAAATATTTCATTAAATTGGTAGTAGCTTGTGTTATTTATTTGCTGACGTTATTTACTGGGCACAAGAGAACACGAGGTACAACAGAACCCACTACAAGAGGTTTCATTAGGGAAGGGAAAGAACAGGCGTGAGTAGGCCTGCCAGAGGGGAAACGTGCAGAGTGGTGTCTGCTTTCATAGGTCATTTTGCACATGCGCATATGGGTTTACGTAGCTACACCACGCATACGCATAGATTACGTGACCACGCTGAGCAGGAGCAGGGATTACGTAGGACATTAGGCCCTGGAATGACTAGGCATTTTGCCTGACTGCTGACAGCGCATGCGCGGTCATGTGACTCTAGAAGTGACTAGGAATAATAACAGCTTGAGATTGTAGTCAATGGTAGAGCACTTGCATAAGATGCTCAAGGCCCTGGATTCAATTCCTACAGCACAGGAGGAAGAGGGGAGGTGGGGGATTCTGTTGGGTTTTCCAGTTCTGGACATTTTAAGTTTGTGTTGCTGCCATGTGCATTCTAGGAAATATTTTGCTAACGTGGTCATCCAAAGAAATATCAATGGTCATCAAGACATTAATGGAAGTAATAATAGTTTCTATCCAAGAAGACAGGCTATCNTTTAATGTTAGTGAGCCAAAATGACAATTTTTCTTCATTCTAAGTAGACTACTTTGGGTTATTTCTCCTCCTTATCAATGAAGAGACTTCCACTCTTAGACTGCTATCTTAACAAAGGCCTTTGCCTTCACCACTCAAGAGGATAAGACCAAAGAACCACACACTGAAATGGGCCTTCCACACTAAAATGGGTTTTATGTCAGCTTTGTACAGCTAGAGTCATCTGAAAGGAGGAAACCTCAATTAAGAAAATGCCTCTATAAGACTGGACTGTACACAAGTTTATAGGGCATTTTTAAAATTAGTGAGTGGTGTGGGAAGCCCTAGCCCGTTGTGGGTGGTACCACTCCTGGGCTGGTGGTCTTGGGCTCTATAAGAAAGCAGGCTGAGCAAGCAGATAAGCAGNACACCTCCATGGTCTCTAATCAACTCGTGCCTCCAGATTCTTGTCCTGTTTCGTTTCTACTCTGACTGCCTTTGATGATAAACTATAAAAAGAAGTAAAATAAACCCCTTCCCTCCCTAATTTTCTTTTGGTCATGGTGTTTCACCACAATAATAGAAACCCTAGCTAAGACAGCCTTGGTATCTTACGTGTTACCTCTGCTCACAGTTGATTGCTCAGAATCTGTTATGTGGTCATCTGGTGGCAGCTTTAGGGGTACAGACTTTGGAAAAGTCGAGACCTATGTAGGGCTGGGTACACATATGTCAACTCCCTTGTCACAGACTGCAAAACTGAAGGAGAATACAAAATAGTTTGACTCCTTGCAAATTTAAGAATTCTGCTTGATAGAATGATATGNTAAAGAAGTAGCCAAAATGCAAGGTGCATGGGATTCAGACAAGATCAAAAGAGAGCTTCTTAGCATGAAGCAGGTGGGCAGAGGCCAAAGCAGCTCTCCNAAGGCAGTGCAGAATGGAAAAATACACAGTAAAGGGAGGAACCAAACCTTCTCTCAAGCATCATAAAACAGAAGCAAAAACACACAAAGGCAATGTGACCTACTGGGGAATTATTTAAGTGTTTTTAAATACTAAAATAAAATCTACTATAAGATGCAGAGTGCATCAATAAGACGTTAATGTGTGCTAGTGTGTTCTTTGCAAAGAGTCATAAAGTGCACAGATTTTTGTCCTNTGTGACCACAGTGGAAGGAAGGAGAAACCTAGTCCAGGAAGCATCTTAACCCTGAGACAGGAGATGAGGTTAAAGATCTGGTGACATTCTTTAAGAGAACGCATTTACAATTGAAAATAGACTATTTTAGATGACGAGAGGAGGACAGNGCTTAGTGGTAAAGTGACTGCCTAGTGTATAAAGACTACAGGTTCAATCCACAGCTCTACAAAAACAAAAACAATGTGTTCCCTTAATAAAAATATACTGGCTCCAGTGTTTAGGCTGAGCGTCAGAGTATTTGTACCAAAGTTAAAGTTCTGACTCCATTATCGCTATTGGCTGTGTCACTTTGGACAAATTGTTTAACTTCTCTGTGATTAAGGCCCCTAATCTATATCTACTCACTAGATGATTGTATTCGAAACTCTTGATAAACACTGCAATTAGCAGGTGTCAGAGACACAATTCCATCTCAGTCTGGCTCTAGAATGATAGCCTTATTAAACTTTATGCTAAATTTCCTCANATGTGATTCGAGTTTGTGTTATTGCCTTGAATGTTGTTTTCTTAAATGTTGTTCTACAAATGATAATTTTGCTAACAGCCTAATTTGTATATGTCTGCACCAGTACATATGCAGCTCCGCTCCATCATTCTTCCTGGCAGCCTAGAATTTCACAGTATAAATAAGGCTTAGATATTGTTAGGCAAATCAGGGCTCCAGACAGACTTACCTGGAAAGCATCATTCATGGAGACTGGAAGGCAAATGCTGCCCCCTGAATCCATGGGAGGCATTGCCATGGGAGCCTCCACTAAGAAGTTTCTTGTTTGTTTTTTGTTTTGTTTTGTTTTCTTATAACACAAATGAGATTTTAGGAAACTTTCTTTGCCCTTTCCATGCTGGAANTTTTTATGAACCGATTACCCAAAAGTGGAATTCCAGACAAAGAGGTATAAATTGTTTAAATGGTGATCGACCCTGCCAGAAGGACTCCAAAAGACTCTTTTGTTATTTCCTCACAGCCACTCTGAGGAGAGACATTCTTTCCTATTCTCACTAAAATGCATGTTGCCAACCTTGCTCCCATTGCTCTAAAAAGTGAACTTTGAACCCCAAGTTTTTGGTTGCCAATGAGGTTAAGACACTTTCCATATGCTTGCTGGCCTTTTGAATTCCTTCTTCTGGTGATTGTTTCATTACTTTATAAAACAATGCGTTTTGTATTTGTGTACAAGCCACATATGCCTATTTAAAGTAAGTTAAAGGTAACTATTATACTGTTCAGTNTCATTGGCCACATTCAAGTGTCTCCTGGTCTCTGTTAGAAAAGAGGGAGTGGAAGAGACTAAAGAGNAAAGGAAGCCAGGAGACCACAGCAGTGAGATAGAAGACAGGCGGAAAGCAGTGTGATTGTNAAAAACAGACATGGAGAANTAAGAGAAAACTTACAAATTACCTGATCAAAATAATGCAAGTATATTAGAACCAACTTGTTTCACTAATTAAACTTTTATGAAAACAAATTTATTTTATATACATAGGATGGTTATAGGTCCTCACTGAACTTTAATAATTTGAAACAGTATACCATCATTCATAAATTCAAACAAGCACACATAAAACCTCAACTCCCAAGAGCAGTCCCACACTGGGCTCTACTAACCTGCTGCTGCAGGCTCATGTCCTCAAGAGTTAACCATGCAACATGTGTGGGGTTGAAATAGTAATTATAGTATTCATTTAAGCCTCAGGAGATTTGGACATTTATTGATAACTCATTGATAATAAAATATCATTGTTAGATCTAGAACTGTTCTGTTTTCTTCAAGA
>LZPO01027705.1:61980-74965 GCA_001675575.1 Neotoma lepida | reverse complement strand
CAGTCTCATGCCCACTGCAGTGAATCGGTATCAAGGAGACAAAGCAAGACTCAGCTTCCTAGAGGAAGCACTTAATGATGGTGATTTGAGATAGTATGTTTTTCTTCAAGCAGTTACTAAAACAAGGCTAGGATATAAGTGAACAAAACATGGCTGTGAATTTTTAAGCTTCATTTACTTATTNAACAAATAGGTACTGAGCGTTGGGCAAAGTGCTCATATTCCAATGATGAGCAGTCAAAATGGCCCCTGATCTCGGGAAATTTAGAAACTAATGAGGGAGGCAGATGAAGTAATCACAGAACCTAGGCTGAATGTTCTGAAGGAAAGTACCGCCCTTTTTATAACGAAGTCAGGGGAAGCCTTAGCTGAGAGCTGAAGGCTAAGGAAGAGCTAAGTAGATCAAAGGCTGAAGACTAATTGTGGGTTACAGATGGAATGGTGGGACTCAGAGCATAAATGGTGGGAATTACCATACATGCAGAAAATGAAGTAAGGCCAAAAAGGTTGAAGCTCACNGGGTGAGGGCTGGAGAAACGGCTCACCACTTGCTGCTCCTGTAGAGAACACAGGTTTGGTTCCCAGAATCCATATGGTGGCTCACAACCATCTGTAACTCTAGTTTCAGGAGATTTAACACCTTCTTCTGGCCCNACAGGGCACACATGCAGTACACACATATACATGAAAGCAAAACACTCATAATCATAAAATATTTNAAAAGTAACAAATAAGTAAGCTCACAGGATAAGCAAGAGAGTCATAGGGTAATAGACCAAGCTGTAGCAACTGTGGTCTTATGAACACACTGGCCTTTGAAGCAAGCAACAAAAGTGAGTGCTGGCTACATGGCACTTTACAGTGAGGTTTCTAGTCTGTTTAGAGGAACTGGAAGCTTCTCCCCTAATATTAGGGACATATGAGTGGAAAATATATAAAGCACTAACTTATTATGCATNGCTCAAGGCCAACTGGATGGCCGTTCATTTGCNGAGGAGAAAACTGAAGCTCAGAGGAGTATAGAGAACACAGCAAAAGAAGTTATTATGACATGGTGTGCTGGATAGTTTTATGTCAACTTGACACAAGCTAGTCATCTGAGAGGAGGGGACCTCAATTAAGAAAATGCCTTCATAAGATCAGGTTGTAGGCAAATCTTTAGGGCATTTTCTTAATTGGTGATTGATGGGAGAGTACCCAGCCCACGGTGGGTGGTGCCATCCCTGGGCTAGAGGTCCTGGGTTCTATAAGAAGGAGACTGAGTCAGCAATGGGGAGCAAGCCAGTAAGCAGCACCCCTCCATGGTCTCTGCATCAGCTCCTGCCTCCAGGTTCCTGCCCTGTTTGTGTTCAGATCCTGACTTCCTTCGANGGTGAACAGTGCTGTGGAATCCATCACAGCAATAGAAACCCTAACTAAAACACTTGGATTAGATTCCGACCTTGGTCTATCAGGTTCATGTCAAAATGGAAATTTCTGAGGCTAACTTGGTCTGCTTCAGAGTTTAGCTGTGCCCACTCAGAGTGATAGACATTGGTTCTATGGGCAACATTCCATTTTTTATTGTATTTGGAAATCAGCTTCAACATGCCTTCATTTAGGCCCAGCCTCCTCCTGGATCTCCAAGCCAAGACCAAAGCAAATATGCATTGTTAGCTTAAAGTGATGCCTCTTTTGTCACACCACCAGTGACAGGTACACTCAGTACCCAAATACCGACCACCTTCCTTTCACTTTGCTGAGATAAGAATCACTGGGCCACTCTTGTAAATCACTGGGACACCGTGCATGAGAAGTTNATCGCTTTGTCTTCAACAGGCTACTCTCACTTCTCTGGAATTTACTGGGAACTCAGAAGTTATCAGAGTTGAAAATGATCCAAGGCAAAGTCACAACAATAGAGAGTTAAGTCATTGACACTTCCAAGGTCTCAGTGAATCAGCATATTCNGAAATATGAAAACATAATTTCTCCGAGCAAAAGAAACAAAATCAGAATCACTTAATTGTACTTTAATCATTTACTTAATTGAAAGTATTTGCACAGGGCAGAAGACTGCCTGAGATGTAGAATTACAGATATCTGTTTCTTAAGGCTGTACAGAGTGTCTGGTGACTCGTTTATGTCATGGAACTAGAGTCCTGCCAAGTGTGACATTCCACTCCTTAATGGATCCAAGAGTTCGGCCTTCTGGCAAGGGACTAAGGCGTCTATTTCTTTTCAGCATAGGCTCTCACAGTTGATATTTTTCCCTCCGGTAGGTTGTTTGTTTGTTAGTGTTTGTGTGTTTGTTTAACAAAGACACAATTCATCGTGTGAGAATTAATAAGTTCTCATCAAAGAGTGTGAAACCACAAAGCTAATTAAACACAAAAGCAGGGTGGTTGGTGGTTGGCTAGCTTCACAGGCCTAGTGGCTTTGGTAAAAACACAAGCCTTTCAGAGCCATGTGATTCAATGTGATGCTGCCCCACAGCTATAAATCTCCCTNTATCCTTGGCCTCACAATGTCCCAGGTGAATCACCGAGTCCATGGATACTGAATTCACAAAATGCTAATGAATTGCTCTGTTCCCTTAAGTTTCTACCTAACTTGCCTTGCATTTTTCATGTAATAAGATCCACTGCTCTGAGTGTACACCATGTCCAGCTCAAACTGGCTTTGGTTTCTCTTTGAGATGTCGGCTTTGACTGTGAACTCACCACATACTTTTAACTGATTTCTCATTGACACCAACCCCACTCCCCCAAACCCCCATCACCATTTCTGATTGTTCTGTTCATTTGTGTCTACCAAGCAAATTTTATTGGCCAAGGATACAAACAAAATTCAAGGCTACCTGAAGAAGTGGTTAACATTACTCAGGGAGAGACAAATGCCCACCAAGTATGTATTTTTAGTTTTTGCAAAGGACTGAGTCATAAATCCAATGAGCCATTATACACTCATGAATCTCAGGAATGAACAGTGTTATAAGGAAATGACTGTGATTTAGTATTAGATGAGCAAACAAGATATAAAATTATAAGGGTGATGTGACTTCAGCTGTACACAGAACATGTACTAGGAAGTAATAAAATTTAATATCCAACAAATTAATAGCAATTATCTTCTAGGGACTATGAATACTTTGAATTTTCCATTTGGGGACTTGATCACCAGTTTTTAAAAACTGACCATTCAAAATGTCAGTAGTACCCAAGTCTCAAAAGAATTTTAGACCAAGCCCTTCAAACCCTACTGAATTCCTTCACCATTTCACAGCCTAGAAATCAGGGCCAGCATCTTGAGGAATTTAACACAGAGAAAGTTCAATTCCCAACTTCAATTCCCCTGCAAATATGACAGGGAGTTTTAAATGTGCCTGGAAAACTGCATCTGGGGTTTTGCCAGTCCCATAACGTTTGGGACGTTTGCTGAACCCAAAACACAGCCGGGCCCACCCATCCATAATTAAAGCCCTCCCCCCAAATGAATTCATTGCTTTGTGGCACCATCTGTCTCATTCCCTTATTTACATAATAGGGAACCCTGCTCTGACTGCGGCAAATGAGGAGCGACAAAGGCATGGCAAGCAACGATGAAATGTGTACATGGGTACATCAGATTATGTATAATATGGTCAAATCCCTCCGTTTTAAAGATTTCTTTATGGATCTCAAAGCCCATCTTTAGTTCCCACCTCGACCTCCTTTGCAGCTTTCAGAGCTCCTTCCATTCTTCTGCCGTAGCTGCAGCTCTCACTAACATGTCTTGGTTTGCTCGAAGAGTTCATTTGTCACATTTTATTTTATTAAATATTTTATTTTCCTCTTGTGGACCCATTAGAACACCAGTTTGAGAAAGTGACATAAATCAGCTGTGTTTAGTATTCACTGAGGATGCTGCAGAAAAAAGCAGGTTCATATTAACCAGAAATTTAAAATGGGGGAAAAATTGTCCCCAATAAGAGCTTCTGTAAGTCCTTCTTGTTTTCTTCCTGCCCCTCTCCTGGGAAGTTTCTGGCCTCATAATGGGAGCTGGAATAGTGGCNCAGAGACAGACAAAGGACTGATTTTTTTTTTTTTTTACTGTGGCAGTCACTCTAATCCCATGGTTTGTGTCTTTCTTCTAGGAGCTGAGGCAGATCTGGCTTCAAAGTCCCCATGGCAGCCACAGGCAGTGCTATCTGGAGCACTGGTCCAAGAGTCAGATGTCTTGGACTTGCGTCTAGGTTCTTTCTGCCCCTGACTTCTAGTGACCTAGGGCAAATCCGATTCTTTGAACTTCCATTTCCCAGTCAACACTGTTCTTATAAAAAGCCCTCTGAAATGTGGACCTAGGGTTTACATGCACAGGAACCCAGGCACTGATAAAAGCAGTGTCAGCCANACATACTGAAGATGGATTGGGGGTTCCTGGGCTCACCACAACTGAGCCATCGAGTCTCTAGGCTGTAGAGGTTTGCAGGCATAGATTGTCTCCTGCACCAAGGTCAATTCTTTTACAGACAAAGGTCAGGAGGAAGCCATCACAGCCCACCACTGACAGTCCAGACAGCAGCTACACTTGAGGTTCAAATTGTTAGAAGCCAAGATGAAAGCAGGGGCTTAATTCAAACACCGCAGATGGTCCAGGTATCAAGCTGACGAGAATCTTTTCTGGGTATCTCAGTCATTGTTGTTAGGGCTGAGTTCCAGGAATCACAGTGCATTTATTACATTGTCCAAGGAAATTCCTAAATCCCACATTCAGAAATTACTACCTTTCAGAACTCTTGCTGTGATAAAATGAAGGTTAGTACATCATTAGGAGAAGTAATTCCTAAGGGCTAAATTCCAGGAGGAGTTTGTCATATACATGCCTTTATCCAAAATGACTCTGTTGCCACTAAGCTGCAGAATAGACAGTCAAAGACAGTGTAGCCTTTAGGTTTGGAAATGTCCATGTGGACATATATTATGCTCTTCCTGCAATCAACTAGAGAGTAGCTCCCTAAGCATTTACTGGATAAAAGAATTCCTGTTGGGACTAAACTTATGATCTCTAGGCCAAACTAGTCTGTTTGTCAATGCACCAAGACTGATAGCATCCACACCAAAGGGAGGGACAAGCCCTACATTCTCCAGTGTGTCACTGAAACTCTCTTCTTTAAGAAGGCACGGTAATGATAATTTCTGTTTTGATATAGATGACTCATGTTCTCAGTCTTACATGACAGTGTGGATAAAATCAGCTTCAGAACAGTAGAACATATTTGAGAACACATTAAAATAATCATTTACCAGGATCAAGCACAATTTACTACTGGGATGTAAGGATGGTACAAAATAATCACTAAATCTGATATATATATATATATATATATATATATATCCCATATTAGCAACACAAAAGCTGAAAACCCTAAAATCGTATCCACAAGGGCAGAATTCTCAGTAGATCAGGTGTAGAGAGTTGTTCTAGTATACAAGCAGGCCTTGCACATCAAGCCTATGGTTTACACCATTTTTTAATGATGTTAAGTTGGGAGATTTCCTCTAAAGATCTGGGAGAAGATGTAGTATATATTTTAACATAGTAATACAAGTCCTTGTCAAAGCAATTACAGAGCAAGAAAAACTCATTTCCTACAATAGGGAACAAAATTGTCATGCCATCTCTACTTGCAGATGACATGAGCCTATATATGGAAATCCCTAAGGACTCCACCAAAATACCCTAAGAACTGGTAAGCAGTTCTTAGACTTCAAAGTTAACGTACAAAAGTCAGGAGCTATCTATGTACTAATTCTCAGACATGAGATTTAAAATAATCTCATTTATGATAATAACAAAAAATAGATATTTAAGTGTAAATTTAACCTAAAAGGTAAAAAAAACTTATATACTCAACATTATAAAACAAGTGGAATAAATATAAGAACACATTAATAAATGGACATCTATGTTTATGAAGTAGAAGACTTGATATAGTGAAAATGTTCATAGTACCCAAAGTAATATGCAGACTTAATGCAATCTTTACCAAAATTTCAAAGTCATTTTTTATAGAAATGGGAAAAACAGCCTGAAAATTTGTATGGAAATATGTAATATCCCAATAATCAAAATAATTCTGAGGAAAAAAAACCGAGTTATAGACATAACATTCCCTATTTTAAGACGTATTATCAGATGATTGTAATCAAAACAGTGTGGTACTGGCTTAAAAGAAGACACACTGACCGAAGGAACAGGAAAAAGATCTACTGTGTGAACTTATTTTCGACAAAATTGTCAAAAACGCACAATGGGAAAAGGTCAGTCTCTTCAAAGAAAACTCTCCATGTTCCAAAGAATAAAATTAAACCCTTATACCATATACAAAATTCATTTCAAAAAGGATTTAAAACTTTTATTTTCAGTATGGGGGATCAAATCCAGGCCTTCATGTGTGCTAACCAAGGGGTCTACCACTGAGCCACATCCCCAGGATCTTAAAACATAAATGTAAGGCCAAAAACTGCAATAACTGTTAGAAGAAAGTATAAAATAAAGGCTTCCTGGCCTGGATCCAGGTGATGATTTTGTTGACTCTGACCCTAAAAGCACAAGCAACAATACAAGTGAGACTGTATTGAACTAAAAGGCTTCCNTGATGAAGACACCAAGTAGAGAAGTAACCTGNAGAGTAAATATTTGTAACCATACATGATCTATAGGTATGTGATACACATCCAAGAATGCAGTAGGAAGAAAACAAATAATCTTTTTGAAAAAGGAGCAAAGAAAGTCAGGTGTGNGTACATGGTTATAGTCCTAGCTGNGGCCAGAAGATCATGAACTCAAGACTAGCCTTGGCTATTAAGCAAGTTCGAGACTCTCTTGAGCTACATGGAGAGGAAAAGAGGGTAGGNAGGAGACAGGAGGGGTGGGGANGGGAGGGCATGGAAGAGGAAAGGCAGGTAAAGAACCCCGATGAACTGATTTCTCCAAAGTCATACAAATGGACAATAGGCAAATGAAAACATACTCAGTAGTCATTAGGAAATGTTAACTGAAACCATCATGTGGTAATACCTCACACTTGCTTGAAGGACTTTTACCAAAAGTTGAAAGATAAACATTGAAGAGGATGCAGAGAAAATAGAATTTATACATTGTTGGCAGGAATAAAAGAATAGAACAGCCATTATGGAAAATGGTATAGAGGTCGTCTTAATTTCTTTTCCTGTTGCTATGATAAAATACTCTGTCAGAAGCAACTTAGGGACCAAAGGGTTTATTTTGGCTCATGGTTCAAGGATGNAGTCCACCATGGTGGGAAAATCAAGTCATAGGAGCTTGAGGTAGCTGTCACATTCCATCTAAAATCAAGAAACACACGGAAGGAAATACATGCTGCTGTTCAGTTCCTCTTTCCACTAATACAGTCCAGAATCCTAATTAGGGAGTGGTGATACTCACAATGGATGGTTCTTCCTTCCTCAATTAATGAAATCAAGGTGGTCCCTCCCAGGTATGCCCAGAGGCCTATCCCCTGGAGATTCTAAGTTCTATGGAGTTGACAATTAACACTCTTCATAGAGGTTCCTTATAAAACTATGGATAAAACTACCACAGAAACCAGATACTTTCAAAGGAAAGGAGGTCAATATATCAAAGTTACACCTGCATTTTTGTGCTCATTACAGCATTATTAAAATGCCTAAGACATGGATATGACTAAGTTTCCAAGTAGATAAATAGAATGCACCATATACCAACAATGAAATACTCTTCAGACTTAAAAAGACAAAAATCCTGTCATTTGCATTACCATGAAAGAACTTGGATGACTGGATGATGTACGGTAAGTTAGGTAGAAGGAGACAAACACTATATGGCCTCAATTATATCTGTAAAATCCAACAAAAGTTGAGGCCTAAAGCAGAGAATAAAACTTATGGTTAGAGGCTGGAAATAGGGCCCAGAAGAGAGAATGTGAAGAGCTGGNGATCATTGGTTGAATTCAGATAAACAAGAGAAATGGGTCTTAAAGTTTATAACACTATAATTAATAGTAATGAATTATATGATTCAAAATAACTTAGAAAGTAAATTTTAAGTGTCTCACTACAGAAAATGAAGTAGAAGCCATATGCTAATTAGCTGCTCTAATCANGTCATATTGCATATATATCAAAACAGTACACATAAATACATATGATGATGTATCAATCAAAAACAGTATTTATAAATATCAGTAAGCATACAAATGAAATTTTTACTATTTATTAAATATGTATGAAAATACATGAGTACTTCATTTACATCATTTACAGCGCTCCTTTGTGCCCCCCAACTCCTTCCATGTCTCCCTTACTCCCTCTCAAGATCATGGTCTCTACTTCTTTAATTATTATTACATATATATACTTATTTATATATAAATACAACCTGCTGAGTCCATTTAGTGTTGATTGTATGTATACATGTTTAGAGCTGACCACTTGGGACTAGTTAACCTGTCACAGTGCTCATCCCAGGAAAAAACTGATTCTCTCTCAGCAGCCCTTAATCACATATAGTTCAGGAGGGACTTCCCTTTATCCAAGTTGGCATGCCAATGGTGTTGTCATTGTGTAGGTCTTGTTTAGGTGACCATGCAGTTGAGATCTCATGACTGTTACTTCCCTGTCACAGATAGAAAGCAGCATTTCAAAGCAGACAACCTAGTCCCCTAGCTCTTGTAATTTTTCCAGCCCTTCTTCCATGACATTCTCTGAGCCTTAGGTGTACAGTTATATTGTAGATGTATCAACCAGTACTGTGAAACCCATGGCCAGTTACACTCTGCATTTTGACCAGTTGTGGCTTTCTGTAATGGTCCCCTGCTATAAAAAGAGGCATCTTTGATGGTGCTCAGAGCTACACTTATCTGTGGGTATAAGAATAAGCTACATAATGCAGCTAGGAATTATACTTGTATAGGAAAATGGCANTCATGGGATCCAGACATGGGTAGTTGGCTGGGTCAACAGTACCAAGCATGTACTCTCTTCTATAGAGAGGGCCTTGAGANCATTTAGATGACTGTTGGTTACTTCTAAGATATAAATGCCACAATGGCGTCCTTGGTGATATCTTGCCATGGTAGTTATCTTTGTAGTTTTCAGCCTTTACAATTTTCAACCTACAGTCGTGTAGGACTACTGATTGCTATTCTCTCTGNCCACATATGATGGGCATCTCTAAACCCAGCTCTGGTGGGGTTGAATACAGGCAGATCCTACTGGCTCACTGACCAGCCAGTCCAGCTGAAATGGTGAGCTCCAGGTTCTGTGAGACACCTGTCTCAAAATAAGGTGGATGTTTTGGGGTTTCCATGTTTGGGTTCCCTTTGGCCAACAACTCAACTAGATGTAACCTGTACCTGTCACTGGAAGTATCACTTGGTGGCAGAAGATGTCTAGTTGGGACATTGTCTTCTTGTTATTTGGTGACTTCATTTAGATTTCTTTCATGTATGCATATATTTAAGAAGCTTCTTTAATAGCTGGTTTCCACATGATCAGACGTCCCTTAGTGCTAGATGTCCCTGCCTGTTTGTGTGTTTCGTTTGTTGAAGAAAGAGAAAGAACAGGCACGGATTCAGTGAGTAGGGAGATGAGAGGATCTGTGAGAAGTTAGAGGAGGGGAAGCNGTGATTACACTATATTGTATCAATTTTTTTCAATAAAAAACATAACATGGAAATCAATAGAANAAGACACCTGACACCAACCTCTGGCCTCTGTACACACACAAATGAGCATATGGAGGCACATATATCACACANACATATATGCATACAGAAATGTACCTGTGGAAAAAATCAAGATGGAAAATAAGATAGAGATATAATTATATATGCAAACCCATGGTAGCGGGACCTTTGACCATGAAAGCTAAGAATGCCACATGACATCNGGATATTCTACGAAGCAGTGCTTAGCTGCAAATGCAGTGATTATCTTCAGAAATTGAGCTGCTTTCACAACCCTGTCTCTTTCCTTCTGCAGTAAACTCTGTGTCTAGATCCATACTCCTTCCTATGCTCCATAATGTAAATGAAGCTGAAAACAAAACCCAAGCACTTTTCATCTGTGTCTTGCCCAAATGAGGTGACTCTTCACTACAGTGAAGGACGCTGAAAGAGTCCAACAAAGTAATGTGGGAAATTCCTTTGACTCACTGAGGATCAATTATGTCTTCTTGCCTTAATTTTCTCCTTCTAAGGAAGCAACCACCATNATAGGACAAGAAAGTGAGGGGCCATAGTAATGCCCAGCACATAGTAGTGATGCAATCAATGGTTTGGTGGAAAGAATTACTGAATAGCAATACAAACAAATGAAACAGGTCAAACATACCAGCAATGCCATCTACAAAATTAGTTTGTTTTTTTTTCCTAAGTCAAAGTGATTTCCAAAAACGAGACATTCAATTTTTTGTCAGCAGAAGTCTTTCAAATGGGCCGGGGTTGTCACTAGGGATCATAGCCCAGAATAACTAGTAGTGAGAGTGGAAGTAGGAACTTGCACTCTCCTTTCTCTCAAGAAGGAAGCTGAATATGCAAAGAAGGGGTAAGGAGGTGAGGCTTCCTTTAAACCAGTGAAATGCTACATCAGGCCATAAACCATGGTGTCGTTTAGTGACTGTGCTTAAATGGATGCTTCCCATTGCCTTATGAGATCCGGAAAAGCCATAAAAATTCATGGCCTACTTGTGGCTAAGCTCTAATAAAGGAATAATCGGTGCTTTAAGTGAGGGGTAACGGGAGGTACAGTGGGAGATTTACTAGAGCAGTAAGGGCTGAACAAAGAGAGCAGGGTTTTCATGCCAATTACACTGACAGGCAGAGTAAGACTCTACTGATGCATACACTTATGAACTTGTTCCATTAAGTGACAAGGTGTGGTCCTCAGCAGTTCGTCTCCTACACTTTCAGGAACCGAAGCCTTGGAGTTTTATCCAGGGCTCTTTTCACTGAGGTCCATGAAGCTCCAGCAGGTTCTCACAGTAGCATGTAAAGTGGAAGGAGCATGGAATTTNCAACAGGAAGAACTTCACTTTAATCCTAGCTCCAGCACTCATAGCTGATTTTATTACTGTCCCCAATTGTTGCTTATCAATAGTTATTTTTTCCCATCACTGTGAAACTGACAGTGACTCGCTGTGGGAACATATTCCTACCACTGGGCCTCTAGTGTGACCATTTGACTCCCTTTGACCAATGGAATATTTATAGAATATATATAATATAATGATAATGTGTACATAATATATCATGCAACCCAAAAGAACGGCAGGACGTTGAGGAGGTTGGCTCTTGCTCCTTGGTTCCTTACTGTCATGAGAACAGTATATTCTACCTCATGACTAATTTACAGCCTGAGTTCTGGATTAAGAAGCCAGGCAGAATAGAGCTGCAGCCAATGAGAGACACAGTGGTGTCTACATTAATCGGTGCCACCAGGAAAGCAAGATCNGTGCAGGATGGCACTTGTTGGTTAGATAAGCGAGTGAATAGATGACAGCCTCACTGAGTTATTGCAAGACTAGAATGGAAACTGCTTTATACACTGTGAATGGCTGACCCCGGTGAGGAAACATTGCTGTGACTGCAATGAGCAGCCCTGGCTCTCAGAACGATGTGGCCATGGGCAAAGGGCCATAGGAGGCGGCTCTCAGCTGCCTGTCAGTCCAGGTAAGGGAAAGGCAGCGTTCCATGGGCTGTACCTGTAATGGGGTGAAAGTGAGCCTGTTGCTGAGAATATGTAACATGAATAAGTATTAAAGTCTTGTTCTAAGACACTAATATGTGGGGTTGTTTGTTACCTCTGAATAANGTGGTAGGAACTGACTGATACACAGAGTGGCCTTTAAAAATCACTCTCACTTACAATCCTGTGTTCCTTAAAATGGTGATACACACATGATTTCGTAGCAATCAAATGAGATTTTTGACACTATGCATAGCACAGAGAAGTTGTTCCATTAACAGTGACTTCTATTATTTTTCGTTTGCTCCTTAATCAGAGTGATTAAAGAGACTGAGTTGGTCTCTCCACACATGCACTTCTAGTGAGCTGTGTTTCAATGACTTGTTGCTGTGGAGTTCCTGGGCCAATGTGGCAATCAGTGGTAAATTGGACATTTATGACACTCTCTTCCAGGACCATAGAGAGAAAGTCTCTCAGACCTTTTCATTACAGTCTTCACAAGCTGTGAAAGAAATAGCAGCAGGCTCACTTTCACCCCATTACACGTCCAGTCAATGGAACGCTGCCTTTTCCTTACCTGGGGTGACAGGCAGGCAGCTGAAAGCTGCCTCCTATGGCCCTCTGCCCATGGCCATGCTGCTCTGAGAGCCAGGGCTGCTCATTGCAGTCACGGCAATGTTACCTCACCTGGGCCAGCCATTCATAGTGCACAAAGCCTTCATAGTTTTCATTCTGGTTTCACAATGGTTCCATGAGGTTGTCATTTATTCACTCATTTATCTAACCAACGAGTGCCAGCTGTATGGGCTCTGCCTTCCTGGAGGCTGGTATGGTGTACAATTGACAGTTCATTAACTAGTTGTTATATTTATTCAGCCAAACCTACTTTACATCCACTTCATGCTGCACACTGTGTAAGTCAGTGAAGACTAGGAAATGAACACAACCTGGTCCTAGCCATTAAGAAACTCACAGCTGCCGAGAAGAAAGACATAGGAACCGCCCACAGCTGAGCAGTCAGAGCTNAAGAACTACCACAAATCAAGTGTGTGGAGGCAGAAAAGAGGGAGACATGTGGACCACCAGAAGAATGGAACTCTTCCCATGTGAAAAATCATTTGGACTATGTTTAAAAAATGGCCGGGGTGAGGGACTGGAGAGAGTGCTCATTTGTTAAGAGCACATGTTGTTCTGGTACAGGGCTTGAGTTCAATTCCAGGCACCTACACAGCAGCTCACTCACGATCATCTGTAATTCCAGAGGATCCAATGTCCTT
>LZPO01027705.1:49619-61503 GCA_001675575.1 Neotoma lepida | reverse complement strand
TCTGGTCAGAGGCCAGTATCAGTTAAGGCCGTAGAGAGAGATGTAATCCCACAGGCAGAAAGGGAGTGGTGAAGAACCTTGAAGCACAAAAACATTTNGTTTTATTCTGTAGGGAATGAACTTCATACAAAGTGTTATGCCTGGGATTCTCATAAACATATTTTTACAAATTAGATCACTGTAGCAACAATGCAAAGCATCTATTAGAAGCAAGTAAAACTAAAGTCAAGCAAACCAGTCAAGAGATTAATTTCACAGTCCAGAGTTCTGCAGTCACACGAGCATATGTGTCCCACTGCTGCTGAGGACCTGGGTTCACAGAACACCGTTCTTAAGGCCCACCTTCTCTACCTTTCTTCTGGGAAAGCGAACACTTAGGGAACCATCCATCCATTTGATTGATTTCATGATTTTTATTAGAGGACAATTACTCTCCAAGTTTCTCATTCTCTCTCTCCATGATGACCTTAAGGTTATGGCCTGGATTGGATATCCACAGTAGATAAGCATCTTCTCTGAGACCCAAAAACATGGTGACTATTTCATGGCNTGTAGAGATACATCATGTTTAATTGTATAGAATACAGAGCTCAGTGCTGACCGTGGGACAGTGAAGCCTTTTTGGCACTTACGTCTTTTACACTCTTAACATGTCCCAGATCATGTTTTCTTTTCTCTGGCTATGCTGCTGGTTGCTAAGTTTATTTCCTCCTTTATAAATTCTTTCTGGGGTTTCTATACGCCAGTAAGCAAAAATATAAAGAGTTGAATTTGTCATTCATCACAGTGGTGGACATTTCACCTTTGCCCTCTGTAAGTCTGCAGTGAGGGGACACAGCTAACAACTCTCACAGGCCAAGTCATCTTTGAAGCACAGGTAACCTTATTTGAACAGCAGAATTGAAACCACAGTGTGTCACCCATTACTCTGGTTCCTGAGAGTAATATCGGAATGCCCCATGCATTCAGTGCTTAAAAGCCTGGATGGTTAACACAGCACAGGCTCCCAAACCTGTAGATACCTGCTTCTAAAGTAATTTCAATGCTCTTCCAAGAGGTCTTGATTTGGACATCCATCTATTCCAGGAAAGAACAACTCCACAAAGGAGGTCTCAGAAGGGTGAGTAAGTCTGATAATGAGATAAGTTGTTGCTGTTCCCAACGTGGTCCCTAATACTGATGCCCTGAGAGGTCTCTGAAAATCACTCATATTGACAGCCATGTGTTCTTGAAATAGCGACAATATACTCATTTGTGTAATTTTGACACCATTAAATGAGATTATTGACTCTGCATAGCACAGAGAAGTTCTTCAGTTAACAGTGGTTACTATTATTTCTCATTTGCTCCTCAATAGGATGATTAGAAATACTAAATTGACCTCTCAGGGCATGNATTTCTGGTGAGCTGTGCTGAGAGACTTCAATGGTTTGTTGCTGTAGAGTTCTTGGGCCAATGTGGCAACCTAGAAGTCCGTAAGACTGAAATCAGAAAGACTCATTCAGGTTCTTGAGGNCCGAATCCCNAAGATTTCTCTTCCAATCATCTGTATTCTCTGGTTATGATTATGAATTATCCACAGCAGATGAACATCTTCTAAATAGCCCTTCGATTATGAGCTTTCTACACGGGCTTCTCTGAAACAGGGAAAATGTACTGTATATTGATCTACTATAGGTCAGGNATGTGCTTTTCTCTTTCATACTTACCCTTCTCTTTGTAAGCCTTAAACCTGTACTATTTTTGCTACTTATATGATGAGGGAACTGAGATACAGAGATAACTCAGCCCCAAATCCCATAATCAAGTAACTGCAGGAGTCCGGGTTGGAATTTGGGAAGTCAAAATCTAAACCCACCTTTTTGATCATTCTGCTGCTCTGCTTCCCTGCCTGGGAGTGAAACTTACTCTTTCACTCCAATTTACAAGTATTTGTAGACTTTAATCTCACCCTCAATTTGTAGGTGAGAAAACAGAGGTGAGAGGTGTTAAACAACCCCCCTTGGGTCACATCGCAAGTGTAAGCAGAGAGATAACTGGTATGCATGTCATTGCTCCTTGAGTTTTTAACTTGAAATCATTATTTTAACCCACCGTAAGCTTAGGCTTATTTTATCCTCCCAGGGGGTGGGGAGCAAAGAGGGTGGCAAGAGAGGGAGCAGAAATACAGAGCTCTTTATAAGCACCGGATTATCTGCAAGGCACCTCATATNCAATGTTCCTTTATTCAAGCAACAACCCATTGAGGTTAGTATTATTGCCTCCATTTTCAAAATGAGAAAGCAGAGGCTTAAGGAGGNTAGATGAACCTGCCTGAGGTTAGCCAGCTCACAAGTGTTATAAAGCTGAGACTGGAGACAGGGTCTGTGTGAACACAACTCCCATGCTCCTGTCAAGAATTTAATAGTGGCTTTGCCCTTTGAAGGTGTAGCTTTGACGTAGTATCCTTTTTTACCAGGTCCTCAGTAGGATTAAGGAGTGACTGGGTCTTGAATCAACACAGACAATCTTCTTCTATCATCCCTCTCAAGACCCAGGCCACTGAGATTCAAATTGAATTTTTAAACAGTTTTCACCAGGGCCCCTGGTCAAATGGCTTCTGATGTCCTGGGAAGATTTTTCTCTCTGATTCCATCCCCTGACTCTTCTCACCTGGGCACAGCAACGAGAAACCTTGCAGTTTAGTTAAAGGTCACTTGCCAGGGAAAACATCTTCTAGACCTTGACTTGAAATTGCTGGGCAAGTCAGGTCATGTCTGAGGCACAGAGAATGTGTCAAATTACCTCCCAATACTTGGCGTTTCACACAGTGCCACAGCTCGCACCAGACACCTTCCCCCTGACTTTGAAATGTGTGTGGACTACAGAGACAGTTTTTCTGGTTTTGATGTCCTCACACAAATTGTCAACATACTGTATCTTTTTTTTCACAGTTCTTTGATGTACTTGAAGGAGCTTCTTCCTTGAGCAAGAAGCCACAGTGCCAAATGTGTTTAAAACAGAAGCCCCGAAACATTTGAAGTTCAGTTCAGAATTCCCAAGCAGAAACTTGGCAAGAAGTCCTCCCTTAAAAAAANCATTCTTCAGTCCTGAAGTATCAAATATATACTTCCCAATAGAAAACAGACGTCAGCCCCTGAACCATGTTGGTCTACTGTTATCCCCTGCTTTTCCTCTACTGAGCATAAATTCTTTAATTCTTTTATCTTACCCTTTAATCTCTTCTCTACCCAATAGTTCTTTCTTCCTTCTTATTCTCCCAACAGCATCATGTTACTATATATCTGTGTGTATATAGTCATTGACTCTTGTTGGGGTGGCAGGCTTGCCTTAGCACNTCCCTTGTNCCTAGAACAGTGCTGGTATGTCAGGAATGCTCTCTGTAAGCTCTTATATAGTGGATGGTCTCTCAAGCCATCTTGCCCTCTTCCATCACTCTCACCTGCCTATCACATGTCTTCAAAGCCTTGTTGACTTGCATTTGTACAAAATGATGCCTGGGAGCCAAATAGAACCCATTTTATTAGATGTGGAGCCTATTTAAGATAAAAACAAAAAGAACAACAATAGCAACAACAACAACAATAAAAAACTACCAAAAAAAGCAATCTACATATAATAAGCCAGCACAGAAGTTAGGAGGCCAAACATTAGCTATCCATATGTGTAGGAATGGAGATAAGAATAGTGATGCTAACAGAAGTGAACCAGATATAATTGTTATTAAAAATAGGTAACATTTTAATCTATGCTCCTCTACAATATCAAAATACAATGTGTAGAACCAATGCAGAGAATTTCTTACCAAAAAGAAGTATGCATCATACCGTCATCATCATATAAGCATATTTTATATACATATATATTTTATTTATATATATATATATGTATATATGTATATATGTATTCAACTCTGCTTCTGATGTGAAGCCTGTTAGGGGTTTTATGGAGATTGGAGGGACAAGGAATGCCACAAAGTCTCAACATGCAACAGACCTCAGTCGAGGTATATATTGGGGGAGGAGCANATGAAGGCTGACTCTGAACAAGGATGGAGGAGGGAAAGAGTAGACACAGTTGTTATAAAGGGGTATAGTGCATACACGTAGGGAGAATACGTGACTTGAGGCAACAGTGGAAAGGTATTGCATTTGATGGCTGGTGATGATGTGGCTGCTGGCACAGAGTCGCTGAGGGCAGGCTGGGGCACACCTGGTTCTAGAATGTAGGTGGTCCTCTGTTTTCTGACAAAGTCTCTATAAGAAAAAAGTACATGAACCTTCATCTTTTTCTTTAATTATCTGTCCGTAGTCCTTCTATATGACTCTACTTCAAACCCTTCAATTCTTCTAGATCAGAGATTCTGAGCCCAAGGATTACAGTACAGAAGAAACTGTCAGAGCCCAGAAGCAAGACAGGAATGTGGGTCTCCAGAANCAAGTTCAGGAATGTGAACTCATGAACTCAGCATGCATGAGTTCAAAGAATGCTCAATCTACTGAAGAGGTTATTCAAAGAACAGAGGAAGATATTCGAAGCTCACGCTGCAGCAGGCACAGTTCTAGGCTCAGCACAAAAAAACAGCAAAGGTTTAGCCCTCCAGTGGTCCCATTCCGATAGAGGCAACACATGGCTGACAATCAGATACCTGCTCAGCATGTAGGGTGGTTGTAAGAACTATGGAGAATAATGGTGGCAATGCCACTCTACAACATTGTCATTTGAACNAAGTGTTCAAGGATGATCTCACAGAACAGAAGTATTGTAGAAATGAGAGAACAGGCCATGCTACTCTCTAGAAGAGAGTACTCTAGGTCAGGAAGTAACTGGCACATGAGGCAGGAAGAGGAGGCTTGGAGTAGATCCGCAGCTAGAAAGCGGCCAGTGTGGCCACAACAGGATGTGCCAAAGATGAGAAAAGCTCAGTAGTGATAGAGGGCTCTGAATAAGTGTCTGTCTTAAAATATGATTGGGGTTAGTGAGATGGCTCAGCAGGTAGAGGTGCTTGCTGCCAAGCCTGACAACCTGAGTTCAATCCCCAGGGCCCAATTGGTGGAAAGAGAGAACCAACTCTTGCAAGTTGCCCTCTGACTTGCACACATACACCATGACTGTGTGCATGCACATACATGCACACACACATACACAAATGTAATGCAAAAAGTATTGGTTCCATAATTCAATCCTACTGCATAAATTGATAGCCTACTATGTTCTATGATCTCTGGTAAGCTCTTGGAACACAGATAACATTAAGTTATAGTCTCTCATATCAGGAAACAGATATTTGTACAAAGAAACATAAAATAAAACAGACAAGGGGCAAATATTAAAAAACAGAGTTCTGGAATCTGAGTTCTTATTCAGCTTCCAGAAGAAGGCAATGAGGTGTGGTCATGGGGACAATTCCTTTATGGATAGGCCTTACAAGATGGCCTGAATTTGAATATGTAGGTTTCTAAGACATAGAACTTTATAAGTCAAGGGACAGAGTGACTATACATTTGACATTTCTGGGGAACTGTGAGAGTGAACCACAGCGGAAAATGTTTAAAAGCGAGTAATTGAAGATATATTTAGACAGGGAAAGAGAATAAGATGTTTGAGGTTCATGAACACAAAACTGATTTAGTGAATCTTTATTAGTTGTGGAGTTTAATATGACCTTCTCTATCATTTTCAGATATGTATGCTTATATTTATATGATGCAATATTTCAAAAAAGAAATGTATGTAATGGTTATATAATAATTCAACCAAACTGTTTTCTGAATTCTGAATTTAGTCTAAATCTTCAAATTGTATAGACGTAGTAAATATTACAGCTATGTCACAATATTGCACCAATATGGAATGTTCGTTCATCTTGCAAGTTTAATAAAGACAAGGCNATGCTAGGGTTGAGCAGGATGCTCTTACCTGGTGTGAGACTGTGGGTTTGATCTCCATTACTACAAACAGCAAGAAAAAAGTCATATTATTATAACATGAGTCGGACCATATCCTATTATCTTTCTACATTTGTCTGCCCACGTCAACCAGTATTTAACAGTTGTGCTTTACTTTAACATTTGGGCTCTCTTACCTGTAAGGCACAGATGATGAGGATCCACCTGATGATCCTCTCCATGCCAGCTACAACCCACCTCCTAGGAACTGCTGTCATGCTTTGTATAAGGTTTAGTTACATCTTTCTGGGCAAGAGCTTCCAAGTGCCTGTAATTATCCCAACTTCCACTCCACCTGCTTCTCTGCAAGCCATATAAAAGCAATCACCAAGAGGCATTTACCCTTTCCATTGTTTTGTCTCAACAGTTCACAGGAGGCAAACATAAATCTCATTTGTTTGTTTGTTTGTTTGTTTGTTTTCAATAATTGAACTTAGTAATCAGCTTGATTCACTTTTGACTTTTGTCAATTGAAAAGTGAGGTTGATGGAGAGTAAGGAGGAGGATGATCTTACTTGGGTAAGTTCCAGCACTGTGTCTCCTTAAAGCAAAACTAGACAGTCTGGAAAACTCCTATTGCTTGCTATTTCATTCAAATTCACAAAATGACATCCAGAAAATACTCAATGTTATAGGAAACTCTGTGTATATAGCCACTTACAAGTCTGTGTCCCCTTGAAATCCATGCATGCCTTTAAGATAGTATTGACCAAACTCTGTTCCAATCATNGGTTCTCAATACTCCACATAGCAGGTTAGGAGGTAGGAGCAAGGGAAGGGGGGAGAAGAAAATGTTTGATGCCGGTTGTACAACTAACTCCAGATACATGGTCTAATAAATAATTCCTTTGCTACTAATTGGCTACAAGTGCTTTGAAGAAAAATAACTTGGATGCCTGTACTAGGATTCCCACCTCACACTGCTGGCTTATGAGAATGCTTGAAATTTATTCCCAATTGTTGCTGGAAATTTAAGAGACCATTTTAAGACAGCAATGAAATACTGCATTATGTGCAGATAATGCATTATGCCTTCAACCTGGACCACTGAAAAGCAACATTCCATGGATGTATGACTCTCTCATAAGAACCCATGTAGCCTCTGCTAGGTTGACATGTATTTATGTTTTACTTACTTGAAATAGCACATCATTTTATTTAGACATTTTAGTGAAATATAATGGTAATATAGTGTATCTTGGGGCCTGTCCATCGCAGGTACCTGAGACTCTAACTCCCAAAGGACTGTGTTCTGGTATGTATCCTTTACTTCAATAATCTATCCATTACCTATCAAGATAAATGCACCCTTGCTGTTCCTTGATATTTTTGTATTTAGTGCCATTTTCTTATCTTTATCAACTGATTATGGTTCTACAGACACACAGAGAAATGGCCACATCGTTGTTAACAGCTTTGAATTTACTTACCACAGAAAGAAAACCCAAAGATCAGACAGGACTCCTCCATCCTGAGTCAACACCAAGGAAGCTGACTTATCTATCAGCTCTTGTTCCTTCTCTGTTCACTCAACCTCTCACCCTATACACTAATTGAGTGGGTCTATTTTACTTGGTTCTAGATGAAATGGAGATCATGGCATCCTCTACAGTGATGGAATACGTCAACTCCCTTCCTTTCCATGTTACCGATCTATTAGGAAATTGCTTAGGACATATTTATTTTTGCATGACCTCCTTTTGAAAGAATCCAAAGATGAGTCATATTAAGAACTATCTATAGGCCTAGGGTTGTGATGTTTAACACACTGGAAACTGAACTTTTATTTGTCTGTATCAGGAATATTAATCTGTGCTAAGCTTTACGTTTTCCAAATAGCTTTACAGATAACTCTTATAAAAATTAATGTTTGAAATTTGACATAGCATATTAATTCTCACCAGTATCTCATGAGAGCATTTAAAGGTTCTCCAAACAGAGGTACAAGGAAGGAAGCCCCCAGGATAGATGTGCTTATTAGGAAGGAAGCAGGCCACACAAAAGAGGCAACAGAACTTAACCAATTTAGATACTCAATCTATGGACATTTTCTATGTACTAAGAGTATCTGTTGGAATATGTGTGTCTCTGTCCCATCTCTCTGTCTCTCTCTCTCTCTGCCTCTCTCTCTCTCTGTATGTATGTGTGACATAATTATGAGTTAGAACAATGTAAAAATAGATATTAGAGGTTCAAAGGAATGGCTCACCACATCCTAGAAAAGAACTTGGGCTGAGCAACATCTAAGACACTGCTCTTTCAAGAAAGAAAAATTCCTATTGACTGCATTCACCCAGATCTTCTTCCTGTTTCTCCATACTAAACTCAAAGTTTCTTATTAAGTCTTATTTATATTCAAGTTTTAGATTTCTCATTATCCATGTTATATGTCAGCCTTCTAGTTTGTTAAGACTTTTAAAAAAGATATACATTTAGTCTTTCTTTCTTTCTTTCTTTCTTTCTTTCTTTCTTTCTTTCTTTCTTTCTTTCTTTCTTTCTTTTTAAAATCAGGCCAACAACAGAATCCCAACTTTTGTTTTCTACTGTGGTAAAATATATATAATATATAATGTGTCATTTTAAGCATTTTAAACATCTGTAAGTCAAGACTCAGTCATATTACAGCTATCAATACTATCTGTTCTTAGTGTTCCCAAACTAAAACTCTATACTCCCCAAACTCCAACTCTCACTCCTCCATGTCTCCAGCGCCTGGNGACTACCTCTGTTTTCCCTTCCTCTTTCTCTGTAAGGATATTTTTGAAAGTTGTTTTATGCTCACAGAAAGATTAGGAAGACAGAACAGAGATTTCCCATATATCCTCTGCCCATATGCACAGACAGCTTCCTTTATTACCATTATCCCTACCAGAGTCATGTTCTTGCTCCCAGTGAGAAGTCTACACTGATACATCACTCACCCAGAGCTGACTCGTTGTGCTGTGGATTTTGTGGATTTGGTGGGATGTATCCATACATATACATATATGTATCTATATCCGTATATGNATACATACCCACTGTTGGGATATTGCAAGGAGTAATTTTCACTATCTTAAAAATCAATACTTCATTTTGATATAAAATATATTCTTCATTATTCCTTACAGGTTCATTATGATATCTGGTCCTTCGATGGTACGTCTTTACCAAAATCCTAATAAAAGTGTTTAGCNTGGGCAAGAATAAGACCCTGAGAATTCACATGTCTCCAGGCTCTCCCCACTTAGCAATACAGCCAGTGNAATCCACTGAGCATTAACAGAAGCATGGTCCTCCAAACCCNAAACCATCAAGCCTGTTTACAGCTTTAAGATTTGACAGAGCACATGTTTCAAGCACAGCCAAGATCTTACTCACAGAGGAATAAAAGTGGATACTTTCTTACTAGGGATGCTACGCCAAGTCCCCAGTATCACCATNCACTTCCTTTTNATTGTTGAAATTATTTTCTTTTGATATTATTACATTTAAAAACCAGAAGTCTAATGCAGAGTCCTCTGGCACCTGGCTCTCCCACTCCTCCAACATGGCTGCCGGCATGTGGGCTTCACAATATGCTGTGAAGACAGCTGNGAGACTCTCCTGGCTGTCATACAGGCCTAACACTCCTCCATCTCCTTAACAGAAAGGGTCTCTACCNTGATAGCTTCCTCATCTTCCCTTTAATCTGAATTCCTCCTTTCCTGCCTCTTTTGTATGGATCTGAGAGAAGCACTCCGCGATTTACTCAGTTGATGATGGACACTCGCAGGAACAAAACAAGAGTAAANAACACCAAGTATAATACAAGGTGCTTCAATTAATGAGGCCTCGAGGAACACGCATGAGTGAAAAGGCAGAAAGGGGAAGGCGGGTTTCTAGTGTGCTGCCATTTGGAGGAAATGCCTGTTACATTCCATGAACCTGTCAGCGAAACAAGGAGGGTGGAGGCTGAGTGGCTCAGGATAGTCTGAGGAACAATGGTGAGTAACCAGGTAAGTGATTTGCTGTGAGACTACCTTCCATGCTTTTGAGCCTCAGAAGGGACTGCTCTGTCATCTGTCAATTCAGCAGAGGCACTGCCTCTGAGGGCCAGATGCCTGGAGGTAAGTCAATATACCCCCGCCTGAGACAAGGGAAAGTCTGCAGGTCAGTCTTGCTAAGCAAGAAGACTACAAAAAGCGCCGAGTGCAAACAAATGCCAGTGAATTTTAGATAATGATATTGGCTGTTCATTGTAGATAAAACATAAATCCATAATAGAGGCATCTAGGAGATTCCAGCACCCAGTGTATCAACATCAGAAAGAGCAGTTATGATTGTTGTTGAGGAAAGAAAAAAAAAGCACAGGCCCAACTAACATTTAGAGATATCAAGCTTTCATATTCTTCCGTTTTCTTTCCTTTGTGATTTCCACAGGATTTTCATTTCTAGAGATATTATACTGCTTGCTTTCAAAGGAATTCAATATTTTCATTCAGAAAAGTAATTTCACAGGAAAGTAACACGGAGTGATGTCCTGGGTATTCATTTTCAGAGCCAATCTTACAAAGTCAATTTGTGCTTCCAGGAGCAGGGGCGACATGAAAAGGTGCAGATGGTGTGTATTGGGCTTCCTCCTTCCCATTCCCCCCTTGCAGGATGCCTTGGACACCCCACAAGCATTTCAAAAGAATTGCCTGACGTTAAAGACAAAGCACGCTGTGGACTCCCTTAATAACATCACCCGATGCAACCCAGAGACATCTATCCTGAGCCCAGAACTGGATTATGGCTTCATCCCTCCTGCCCTCTGGTAAAAGTCATATCGCCATAACCATCGCAATCATTCTGTTTATTTTCTTCCTGTTGTTTGAGAAATTAGAGGAGAAAGCAGCGCGTCTAAGGTGAAAGATGAGGAGATGAGTTACTTTCTCCAGTAGTTCTGTGGAGATAAAACGCTAATCCTGATAAAAACCCAAGGCTAAAATCCTCCCAGTCCACACCAAGCCAAGGTCAGACGTCATTAGCCAATCAAGTAGGAAGCTGATGGGTTTTTCTGAATTGAATCAGAAACTGAGAGAGGCAGAGGTTGACATAGAAAGGAAGCGAGGGAAGGAGTGGAGAAGGGAGAGACTCTCCCCTGGAGATGAACAGATGGACTGACAGAGTGAATGAGACAAAGATGGAGGGGGTGGGCGGGAGGAGAAGTAGCCTTTTCTTCTAGTCATGTTTCCTGACCAATTTCAGTATCAAAAGCAAACGGAGAAAAACATCTTGAGAGGTTTGTACCAGGCGTTAGGGGGTGGGGTGGAGAACCAGGCCCAGCTGCCAATGGAGGGCTTTCTTAGAGTTGCAAGGCAGCAGCTTGGTCTAACTTTGAGGGCAACATTGTTTATTCCTGGTGGAAAGATAAGCTAGCCNGCCGGGCTCCACCCCCAGCCCCCATGGAAGCCGAGTAGGCACTGCCTCGAACAAAGAGCACAGTAAGGCAACAAGCGTTTGGTTTTGATTAGGGGATATTCGGGACTGTGGAAGTTCTATTAAAATAAGCACAAAACCCATTTTAAAGGGCTATCGTCCCTTTCCCTTTCTCTCCCCACCCCCTGGTTTATATTGTTAATCTTTCTTCCTGGACGGCTCCTCACAAATGCCTTTTGTTTTCTTGTGTGATTCTACGTGCCAGGACTCTAAGCAAGGGAGGACCGAGGTCCTGTTCTGGCATGCTTTCAAGTTTCTTCCGTAGGAGATGAAGGCTTGTTACTGTGCCTTCAAGGGTATAGATTTAGAGGCTGCCAAACCGTCCGGAGGTAATTCAAATGCCGGGAAATGTTGGAATCCACCCTGGCCCCCTGCTCCTCTGAATGCCCTGGCACTTACCCTACTCAGAGGAAACGAAACCAATTTAGGAAAGTGAGGAGAGAATAAACACGCAATTAAAATGGCCACCTCTCCTGGTTTCTTCTTTTACGCCC
>LZPO01027705.1:6061-20240 GCA_001675575.1 Neotoma lepida | reverse complement strand
AGTTAAGAGCACTTGTTCCTCTGGCAGAGGACCAGGTTTAATTCCCAGCACTCACATAGTGGTTAAAGACCGTCCATAACTCCAGTTCTAGGGAATATGACCACGAATGCATTTGGTACGTATGCATACATGCAGAAAAAACACTCACATATAAGATAAAATTACTAAATTCAATTTACATTTTTAATAGTTTTTGAGATTATAATATAATTACATCATTTTCCCATCTCTTTCCTCCCTCTCAAATTTGTGCTTTTTTTATTGACTGTTGTTTTATTTATATATATATGTATATATATAATGTGTATGTGTGTAAACACATATTGTATACACAATTTTAAAATTTAAAATATATACACATTTATATATACACATTTTATATAAATGCTTTTACTTATTAAATTAATTTAATTTATTTAAATATCAATAATTTTGCTTGTATGCTCATTTTCAGGGCTGACCATTTGATACTGGATAACCAGGTCATGTGCTCACTCTGGGGAAGACTATTTCTCCCACTCTCAGCATTTCTTAGTTGCCTATAGTTCCTTGTGTATGTTGAAGCCTCCTGGACTTTCCATCACTCACATGAACATGTCTACTGGTACCATCCGTGTTCAGCTCATGTTTATGCTGTCATGTTCAGGACATAAAGATGGATGTAGCTTTTACCATTCCTAGGAGACACAGTCTCACAACAATTCCCTGTTTCTCTATCTATTGCAATCATTTTGCCCCATCATCCACAATGATTCCTTAGGCCTTAGGTGCAAGAGTGTTTTGTAGAGGTATCAACTGGGACCAGGCTTCATAACTCTGCATTTTGATGGGTTATGGCTTTCAGTAATGGTCTCCTTCTGCTGCAGAGAAGTTTTCTTAATGAGGGCTAAGGACTACACTTATCTGTGGGCATAAAAAAACTAAAAATAGTCTGCCATATGACCCAGCTATGACACTCCTTGATAGGTCCATATAAATTATATATTATAATATATGTTATGTATAGGTTTATATAAATTATATATGGAGTAGAATCTTGATAGATATATAATATATGCATACATATATTTATATATATTTACATATGTAATTTNTCAGCCTTGGTCATTGCTGTTGTGTTCACGATAATTAGAAAGTAGAAACAACCTAAATGTCCTTCAACTGATGAATATGCAATGAAAATGTGATACTCCACTATGAGATACTATTTATCTGTAAAGAAGAATAAAAGCATGATATTTGTAGCTAAGTAGATGAAACAGGAGAAGATAATATTAAATGAAGTAAGCCAGACCCAGAAAACAAGCCACATGTTCTCTCTCATCTAATGGTCCAAGTCTTCGGATGTGAGTACATAACCTTGAGTAACTACAGAAATCAGGAAAGTAAACGGGGACCATTGGAAGGGTGGGAGTAAGGGGGCAAGAGCGAGGGTCTTAGCAGGGTACAAGTGCTCTGAAGGGGAAATGACACTAAAAGGGAACTCTAATTAGGGAAGCAGAGATACATGCAAAAGGAGGAGATAGGAAGTAAAATAACAATGTCTTAGAAAGTCATAAGAAATCATATTATTAACTATCTACCTAAAATACCTATAATATACATTAGTTGGAGTACAAATGTACATATATGGTTTAATTAAAATTTTCCATTTGGGCTGGAAATGGTCCTTTCAAGAGCCTTAGACAACTTAACAAAAGCCCTAACACCAGATATGAGTGTTTAGTCTTTTCAGTTATTGGTCAAGGTTATCCAAAAGACCCCCAAAACATTACAGGCTATTGCTATTGCACTTGGATGTCCCTCAGAGGTAGAAGGTAAGTCTCTATTGCTGAAGCCCTTATTGCACTTCAGAAACAAATCACATAGGCCCCTAAGCTAGAACTGACTTAAAGGCCTCCTCCCTGAGGATTAGATTTCACAGTTCCAGAAGGCACTGTGCAAGCTTCCAAAGGAGGGAAGCAACCAACAGTTCTAACCAGCTGTGACTCCTATGATCCACAACAATGACCAGCATAGCACAGTAAACCCAAGGGTGCAGTAGAGGCACACATATCTTGGTTGTAACCAACAGGTCTCTAATTGAACTTAAGATGTNATCAACAGAAAGGAAATCATGCCTGTGCTGGAAACTTAGCTGTCCTGGCTGGTTTTATGTCAACTTGACACAAGCTAGAGCCATTAGAGAAGAAGGAGACTCTGTTGAGAAAATGCCTCCATGAGATCCAGCTGTAAGGCATTTTCTTAATTAGTGATCAATGGGGAAGGGCCCAGGCCATTGCAGGTGTGGCCTTCCCTGGGTTGGTGGTCCTGGGTTCTATAAGAAAGCACAAGTCATGTGAAGTAAATCACAAGAAAGAACAAGTCATGTGAAGCAAGCCAGGAAGCAGCACTCCCCAAGGCCTCTGCATCAGCTCCTCCCCCCAGGTCCCTGCCCTGCTGAGTTCCCATCCTGACTTCCTTTGTTTTTGAACAGCAATATGGAAGTGTAAACTGAATAAACCCTTTCCTTCCCAATTTGCTTTTTGGTCATGTGTTTTGTTGCAGCAATAAAAACCCTAACTAAGACACTAGGTAACTACACAGGACTAGTGAAGTCATGGATTTTAGAGGAGAACCTGTAACCACCAATTTACTAAACCAGCATAATCCCGAACTATGTTATAAATACTTTTTAAGATTATACTTCCCTTAATCATTTCTGAGAAGTTAACTGATTACTTAGAACAAGTTGTAATATTGTACTGTGGTGAATGAAACTATATAACCACAATAAGTGTCAAAATATCACAAAAATTACACATAAGTAAAATTATTTTCAATAGTTCTAATATTTCATTTTACTGGTAGAACATGAACTTTAAGAATACTACTTTGGGAGTCAGGAAACTTAATTTAAAAAACTCACAGTAAGCACTAAAAATAATTAAAAATAGCATGAATAAAATGTATTTGAAGAATTAAAATGACTTTTTGGGAACAATAAAATTAACCCAACTAAGGCAGGAAAGTGAGGGGAAAGTATATAACAGATGGTGGTGAGCAAAAAAATATCTCAAAATGATATACCTATATGCAAATAATTCAATAATTTCATTAACTATAAATGGACAAAACATTTCCATCAAAAGTCAAAGGTTGTGTGGATAATAAAGCAAGACATAAGAACATGCTATTTACAAGTAACAAGCCACCACTACTCAGGAAGGCTTAAAGTAACACAGAAATAATATCTACAAAAATACTAATAATAGAAGGTAGTAGACTCCAAATTCATGTCTTAGGTTCTGCTTCACAGGGAACCTGACCTAAGGAAAGTCTCAAATTGTCTTAATGAATCTATGAGTCACTCAAAATATTCTGACCTTATTATTGCACCCAATAGTCATCTGATTACAAGCAATGCATTATAAAGTCATACCAAGACTACACATGTAAGATTTCCCATTAGACAAACTTAATACAAATTCCAAAATATTCAGAATCCTTAGACTGGCCCTTAACATAGTACTACGATTGGATATTGTTCTTGAATCACACCATTCCTCNGCACACCTGTAGAGTTGAAGAAAACTTGCCCAGAGCTGAGCTCTCTTCCAACTCTAATGAATTCCCAGACTGCTTTCCAATCCTTTCAACACTTGACTCTGCTGTCTAATAAGGATGTTTTGAGCAGGTGGGACTGGCATCTTGCCCATTTAGACTCTTCTAGTTGTAAGTGAACAGGGACTTTGGGATTCTCACAGAGAAAAATCCTTGAGTTCTTTGCTGATTTAACTGGATCAAAATCTCTCCCAGTTTTTGATGGGCAAAGTCTCCACTGGCAAATTATATGTGTAACATGGACACATGACATGCTCAAGTTGTCTTTCCTCAGAGAAATGTGGGCTTCTGCTCCCCTGTTTTATTTTTCCACTTAGGAATATTTCAGAGCCATACAGTCAAGCTACCCAGAAGGGGATAAAGATAATCCTTTCTATTTGCCTAAAAATTCAACATTTCTGGTTTCCTTTGAAGTTTTTCTCCATTGTCNTTTATAATTTTCAGTTTCTAAAACCCCCTTTAGTATTTCTGATTGAGCAGGTCTATTATTGGAAAGGTTTCTTATTGTTTAGNTGAAAATGTTTATTCTGTTTGACTTGGTGATGCTGGCTGTCCTCTAACCAGCCTTGGTGAGTCATACCAGGCTGGTGTCTCACTGTCTCCAACATATTCCCTATGAGGGCAAGATACACGATTTATTCTTTAGTAANNATATGGGACAGGTGTTCATAGCCCAAGTCCTTGGCACATAAGGATCATTGTATAAATATTTGTTGTGATTATTATTAAATCTCTGGGTTACAGGAAACTAATAGAATGTTAACATTCTTGTGAGTCCTTAGNATGTGTGGTGTGGAATAAATGAGTTCTCCCTGGAATATTTCAAGGCCCATGAGGGTAGGAGTCACAACCACTAAGGAATTCCAAAGTTATTCATTTTGCTGTTTGACCTTCTGGACTTCCATTCCCTGAACACACTTCCAGTTACCCTGATACTGGCTAAATTATTTTAGTCTTTCTTTACTGTGCACTCCTCTCTCAATCCTGGTTCAGGCTTTGGTTTCATTGTTTTTTTCTCTTCTAAATTGTTCTTAAGTTTCTAAACTCATGAAACTGTTCAAAGGACTGGGGATGGAGCTCAGTTGGTCAAGTGCCTTGCTAGCATGTACAAGTNCCCAGAAGTTGTTTCCCTGCACTGCACACATCATCCAATGTGGCTTATGTCTGTCATCCTAGCACCAGGACAGGTAGAGGTAGGAGGATCAGAAGTTCGGGTCAACATTAGCCACATAGGGAACTTGAGTCCAGCTGGGGATAGACACCTTCTTTCAAATACGAACAAATCAATCCACATAAGCNCTGAGACTCCCTGTTCTCCATAAGATACCATTTCTTTCAGCTTTTGCTAGTCACTTCTCCTAGCTACTTATGGCAGATCATGTTTTTCCAATCACTTACACATTTCCACATAGGAAGAATGGTTTAGAAGCCCAGAACTAACCCCCCTCGGACTGAAACACAGACACTCTAAAATGCTAGCCTCTCCCGGTCTCAAGTCTGAGAGTAGATGTTTGGATTTCCATTTTAGAGTCTAGACTTGACTCCCCTAGTTAGTAATCAGTCTAGGACTCTACTGTTATTTTGTTTTGTTTTTGTTTGTTTTGTTTTGTTTTTTGTATGTTGTTTTGGTTTGGGTTTTGTTTTTGTTCTTTTGTTTTGTTTTTATGGCTACCACACCAAATTTAGACAGAGCTGTGTAGATCACAGCCTTGGCAACACAACATTATACTAGCCAAGACTTTTTGGCCTGACTTAATACCCCTGAAGCAGGCATATGATACCAAGTTGTCAGTCCAGAATGTTTCTATATTGCCCNTTTTAAAGAGAAAAGACATATATCCCTAACTTAGCACAAAAGGCCTCTTTTCCATTTCTGCTTCCTCACCCACTAGTCTTTCTATGTCTGTACCCTAAAATTCAGCCACTCTGAGCTCCTAGGAGCTTCCCCAACAGTTTTCAGTGGGTAAAGGGGTGACTGAACATGGCCTCCTTTCCACAGGCAGTAACACCTACATGTNTGACCCTTGATCTCGTAACTGAAGCAATTTCTCACCATCATTTAAAATCCTCACCAGNCAGTCCAAAGCCATTTGNCCTAGGCAGGGAGAAGAAAGCACAGGCCTACCAGAACCCTGAGGCACCATTATGGTGAGTAAATATATGGTGTGGTACGNGGGATGAGGAGGAAGAGAGAGAGAGGCAGAATGGTTCATATCCTGTGGAGAGAGGCAGATCTGAAGAGGTGAAGATGGTGAGGAACAGGCTGATGTGGGAGGCCTGCTTGCCACCTGGGGCCATGGTGACATCTGGTCTTGGGCTACTGCCAAGCGACATGTCTGGGTCCATGAACCCTGCTGCAGCCATGGTCTATGTTGATGTCCATGGCTCCTATTACCACTGAAGGCAGTGGGAATGCCTGGGGTCTGGGCTGCCACATGAGGCCACACTTGTGTCCAAGGGCCATANCACCACAGGGGCCATCCTGAGATGAGTGGCCTGAGCTGCCACCCAGGGCCATGTAGACATCAAAGCTTGAACTGCAACAGAGGGCTATGTCTGGGTCCATGGTCCCACTACAACCAAGGTCTGGGTTGATATCCATGGTACCTGTTACCATTGAAGGTCATGTAGGATGCCCCCACCTGAGACCATGTTGGTGTCCAATGGCCACCCTGCAGCTGAGGTGATGCTGATCTGAGTGGCCTGTACTTCTACCGGGAGCCATGGTAGCAGCTGAACCCAAGCTGCTGCTGAGGATCATATTTGGAGCCATAGTCCTACCTTAGCCAGAGTCCTGTGCTGATGTGCATGGCCCATGTTGCCAACAAAAGCAACACAGAAGCCCAGGTTCTGGGCTGCCACCTGAGGCCATGTTGGGGACTGAGGGACATGCTGCAGTAGGGACCATGCTGATCTGAGTGACCTGCACTGCCACCCATGGCCATGGTGTCAATGGGTCTAAGCTGCTGCCAAGAGCCATGTCTGCGTCTGTGGCCCTACTGCAGCCAGGGTCTGTGTTAATGTCCATAGTTCATGTTATTACCAAAGGCTGTGCAGATGCCTAAGGATGGACACCTGAGGCCATATTGGTATCTGAGGGTCATGCTGCCTCCAGTGCCATACAGATCTGTGTGCCCTGTGTTGTCACCCAGGGCCACAGTAACATCCAGGCCTGAGCTGCAGCCTAGGGTCATGTCTGGGTCCATGAACCTACCACAGCCAAGATCTGTGTTGATATCCATGGCTCCTGGTACTATCAAAGGTTGTGCCACTGCCTAGGTCTTGGGCCACCACATTGGGCCATATTAGAGTCTGGTAATCATGCTGTGGCTGGGCCCATGCTGAATTTAGAGGTCTGCACTGCTACTGGGGCCATGATGACATCTGCCTCAAGTTAGCTGCTGATGGCCATGTCTCCATCCGTGGTCCTGCTGCAGCTGTGGTCTGTGTCAATGTCTATTGCTTATGTTACCACATGGGCCCATTTGATCCATGTGTTCAACCATGTGTTGAAGCAAAGCATGAGCTGACCCCACCCCTCATTGGTACAGGGAGAGCCAGCCCCCACCCTCATCAGAGAGTGACCCCACTCCTCACCAGCCCTGAGATAATGGACCTGCTCCAGCACTGGAAAGCTGGCACCACTGCTAATAGGAGAGCTGCCCCCGACTTGGGAAAGCTTATCCCACCCCTTACCACAGGTGTGGGAGAGCTGGCTNTGCCCCTCACCTGAGAGGGCTGGTCCCAGCAGCCCAGTCAGAACAACCCAGCTACTACCCAAACACACATCCATGGCTTTGAGTGGGCACTCCCTAACATGTACCACATCTGTACGTGCTTGAGTTATTGAAGGGACTGGTCCTACAGAACCATAGTTGCAGGATCTCCATGACTCAGGTTAACAGCAGGTTATCTGAGAGGAATTTCAGTGAGGGTCCAGTATTGATGGTGTACCAGAAGCCAGAGCCCTTGAATCTAACCAGCCACACATTAAACAATGAACACTTGCAGTAAAGCTGTGTGGACAAAGGATATGCTGCATGACACACTGCAGCTCCCAATGCCACAAGAGGAATGAAGAAGTGATGGAGAGGTGGGAGAGATGATGGTGTGAAGTGATTTGGGGGGAGATTTGTTTGTTTGTTTGGTTGGTTGGTTGGTTTGCTTTTTATTTTGTTTTGTTTGGTTTGTTTGGTGTTTTGATTGTTTTTAATCAATATTCTTATTTTCATTTTTTATTTTTTAATCCTATTTTTATTATTTCTTTTTTAGTTTTCTTTTAGGGGCACTACAAGGGTGAAGGATGGGTATGGAGGGACTGGGAAATGAGTGGGATTGGGGTGCATGATGTGACATTCCCAAAGAATCAGTAAAAAATTATGTTAATAAAGAAAAGGAGAGAAGGAAAAAAAACCAAACCGATTCCTCACCAGTCATCAACTTGAATAACCAGGAACATCCACTCATCCTCAGCTTCAGCTGCTGCCAAGGCTTTGCTGTGACTGCTCCTCAGCTGGCAACTTTGCCAGTGACATCNCTGTGTAAAAGGTGGCAGAGAATTTAGCATGGCGGGTTTTATCAAGGCAAGTACTCTCAGGCATGCCCAAAGAGCAAAACACAGAAATGCATCNTTATCCAAGACCTGAGGTTTCTTCTCACNGACCAATGGACTTCTATGGGCATGACTGTTCAGGTGTTCCAGATTTGCACTTGCATGACTCTTAGGCAAAAATCACACATATGCGGCCATGTCTGGATTCTCCACAAGTGACTTTACAAAGAGAATGTACTTCCCAGTGAAAAGCAATTGCTCCGAAGGTGTTAAGGAACCAGGAGAGTGATTGCCCACAAGTCATCGCAAAGACAGCCCCTGAGCAATACTTTTCTCTATTAAGGGAAGATTTGAGTTGCTATACTCCATCATNAGCTTTTATAAAAATCTCCTTTCTTCAAATGTGCTTCGTTGCCAGGCACTGTGTCTGACAGGTCCTCACTTTGTCAAGTAAGGTGCTCAATAATTCCTCCATCCCTGACCTTAGCCTCAGTCAGTATAAATGAGTGAAAGTTTTAAAAAGGCTTCAAGGAATTATGGCTCTTCCCCACCCTCATTGCATTCCCATATCTGGTTTCCATCATGATAACAAATAAAGCTCCCAGTGGCTAAGCACATCTGATGCCTGACCAGTTAAGAGAAAATTCCATGTTTCTTGGAAGTCTCGAAATGGAGGGTATACATATCATTGGGCTGCTGCAGTAGAGGGTAGGTATCATTGGGCTGCTGCAGTAGAGGGTACAGATCCATGGGTTGCTTTAGCCACTGTGAATTTGAATTTGATTCTCTTGAACTTACAGTACAGGGAAAATAGCAAAGTCTGCCATCAAAAGAACACTTGAGCTTATCTATAGTAAGATGTGGGGCTGGACATAGGGAATGGGTAGTCCTTCTGTACCTTGGAGCTGATCTGGTCCCCTCATACAACTGGTGAAATGCTATATGCTACCTAAGGTCATTGTCACTGCCATGATGGAAGACATTCTGAGCCATGGCTACCCCGTTCTCTCAGGCCATGCCTGTCCTAATTCCATTTCTGTTTCTGTAATAAAATATCCTGACCCTCCAAAAGAAAACAGTTCAAGGAACAGAGTTTATTTGGCAATAATCAGTTCAAGGTAACCATCCATCATTGAGGGGAAGTCAGTGAAGGAAGACGCTTAAGCAGTTAGTCATATCACACCCACTGTTAATAGCAGAGAAAAACAAATGCATGCAGCCTCCTTGCTTGCTCAGCAAGATTTCTTCCTTCTTATACTACTTAGGACCCTTGCTTAGGGAGTGGTGCCACCCACAATCAAGGCAACTCTCCCCCAACCCCTACGCCCTCACACAAGCACATACACAGGCCAAACTGATCTAGGTAATTCGTTATAAAGACTCTATTCTCTAGGTATTCTAGGTTGCGTCCAGTTGAAACTAACTAGTACAATGCTTTTAGTTCCATCAGCTGGTATCNCAGAAACTGGGACATGTTGACATCTTTGTAACCTGAAGTTTGGAGTTATTGCCTACATCCCATGCTGTGAAGAAAGCCAAGAATTCCTAGGACCATTTCACTACACTGCCAAGTCCGATCCTGTCCCTGTAATAGCAACATTTCCTTAGTTATGGAGCAAAGCTTGGGGAGGATCTTCTAAGCACCTATTATAGCAGTAGGATGGATTCTTTGTAGATCAAATGTCCTTTGGTCTTCGTGATAGCCCTGAGAGGTAAATGGTATAGATTCTCACTAGAGAAATAGCATCAGACACTTGAGTGCAGAACTCAAGTCTCTTGATGCTAAATACATTCTTTGTCATGTGATTTCCCATAATTCACTTTGTGTCTTTGTGATTTTTAGAGGCATATGGAAGACTTCAGGAAGTAATACTTAGGGATTAAGGAATCAAGATTTCCATTTGGTGGATACAGGATGGCATTGTTGAATATGAGATTGTGAGCACAAGAAGAGAGAGACTGAGCAGCTGAACAGCTGTATCTCTGAATTCTTCACCCAGATTATCCACACAGCATCTGGCCCATATACAACAGGACACATGAGTAGTGATATTGATCCAGGTCTGACTGCCTCAGAAAGGACTACAAAGTGTGTGGTCTGAGGATTCAGCCACCATCTCTGTGTCTCCAGAGAAAACAAATTTTNCATGTAAGTTCTCCATTCCTCTGTTATTGTAGTTATCTCACTTCTTCTTCCTCATATTCTTCTATTCCTGTTCCTTTTTACTCTTTCTTACTTTTCCTTTAATTCATTCAACAGCATTTTTTGAGACAGGGTCTCACTGTAGCCAAGGCTGGCCTAGAATTTTTACTATGTAGCCCAGGCTTGTACTCTACCTTCTATGTAGCCTTGAACTCTACCTTCTACCTTAGCATGGGATTACAGCCATGAGCCAACACACCCAGTTTTCAATAATGTACTAATTTTTATTGAACCCCTATATGTATATGAATCCCTTATCTTAAATAGATAAATTACCCCACTGCCACACAGGGGCTACTACTTCGAATTATGTAATAAAACCATATATTACATAATTCAAATATATATAGCACATAGATGAATTGTTAGTTGTCTTAAGAGAAGTCTGGAAAAATCNGTTATGGAAGTAAAATGTAGGAAGTAAAATGTAAGAAGTAAAATTTTAAAAGATCAGTTCAAGCCGGGCGGTGGTGGNGTACGCCTTTGATCCCAGNACTCAGGAGTCAGAGCCAGGTGGATCTTTGTGAGTTCGAGGCCAGCCTGGGCTACCGAGTGAGTTCCAGGAAGGGCGCCAAAGCTACACAGAGAAATTCTGTCTCGAAAAACCAAAAAAAAAAAAAAATCAGTTCAAGCCAGGCAGTGGTGCTGCATGCCTTTAATCCCAGCACTTGGGAAGCAGAGGCAGGCAGATCTCTGTGAGTTCAAGGCCAGCCTGGTCTACAGAGCAAGTTCCAGGATAATCAGAGCTACACAGAGAAACCATGTCTCAAAAAAACAAAACAAAAAATCAGTTCACTCTTAAATAGAAGAAGACCCTTAAAGGGTAGGAGAGGTGAATGCTGTCAAATAGACCTTTGAAATATAAAAAGATAAAGCGAAAAGAATCTAGAAAATAAAACTATAGTAGACAAATTGTTACCTCCACCCAAAGATGTCTGCATCCAACATCCTAGGACCTGGGAAGATGGATAATCAGCTGATATCAAAGAGTTGATCCCCAAGCATCTGAATGGTCCCACAAAGAGTCCTTAAAAATGGAAGAAGGTGATGGAAAGTGCTGGAAGGTGAGATGGCAGCAGCAGGGCAGAAGGGGGCCAATCACTGGCTTTGAAGATGCTGAGAGGTTGTTGTGAACAAAGAAATGAGAGCAGATCCCAGAAGCCACAAAAGNCAAGGAAATAGTCTGTCTTCTGGGGGCTCCAGAAAGGAACACCGTCCTGCTGATAACTTGACCAGGGCTCCATGGGGACTGTGTCAGACTTCTGACCTCTAGCACCGCAAAGTAATAAGTATGTGTTATTTTAAGCCATGAAGTCAGGGTAAAATAGCCAGCAGCACATGAAAATGTATACAGAAGATACTACATGGGGGAAGGTTATAGATACACTTTTCTTGACATAACACATAGTATTTAAAAAAAAAAAAAAAACAACAAGCCAGAGAGGAGACTTGGGACGCAGGCAGGCAATAGAAAGTTTTTCACTTGGAAATACTCACTGTTACAGTCCTTCATTAGAATTAGACAGAAAGAAGTCAAGGCCTACTTATAAAGCCATTGCAAATGGTTTCAAAAAGAAGTTATGAAGCCTCTGGGGAGGAGTCAGCTCGGTGAGAGAAGAGAAAGTCAATCATTTCTTCATTATTCACCCCACATTGTGTTTCTGAGAGTTTGATATGCTTTTAGGCACCATTGTGGGTGTTGAGGATGTTGACTGTGAGCATGTAGCTAACAGTCAACACTCTATTCTGGATCTACAGTTTAATAGGCACCTGCTATAACAATCCAAGTTTAAAGTGTATTAGAAAGTTATAAGATATCTGAAGAAAACTACAGTGAGGGAAAATTAAAGAATAGCAGATATGGTAGTGAGTGGCTAGTGAGGTGGGGAGAAGACGGTGGGCAATGTNTGGCAGGTGAAGAAGCAAGTGGCACTTGAGGAAGTGGGTGGAAGGTGACGTAGTGAGTGCCAAGTGATGTATTAAGTGGCAGGTGAGGTGNTGAGTGGCAGGTGAAGAAATGAGTGACAGCTGAGGGAGTGAGTGGCCATTGTAATGGATGGAGAACTATTTCAAAGGGACTTTGGAGGAAGCCTCTCTGAGAATGTGGCATTTGATCACAGACTTAAAAGAAGAGGAGAAACAAGCAGATATCATGGAATGGAGCTTCGTGGTAAAGATAAAGCCAGAGCACACTCACAGTCAAATGAGGAGGCGTCCATGGCTGAGAGAAATGAACAAGGATGCGAGACCCAAGAGCTAAGATCAGACACCCAAGCAAGTGCCTCCCTTGGATAGGCTGCAGATCACTGAAAGAACTTAGCTTTTACCTGAATAAAATGAGGGATTCTGCAATTAGAACAGACAGAGCTAGAAGGCTATGGATGTGGAAATCCCAGAACCTAAGAACATTTCCAGTTGTTGAATTTGTCTAGGCAAACCAGNATGTTCCCACCAAGTCCACCCAAAGAAGATCATTCAGCAGCATAAGGGAAACACAAGCAGAGACAGGAACCATCATCCAGCTCAAGCCTGACTATGATGGGTGCTTCCGATAAAAACAGTGCCATCTTTCTTCCCATGGCTTCTTCATAGGTCAAAGTACATGACTGGCCAGTATAGTAAGAGAGAAGATTTGGGTNCCTCAAATAATGTACATTCCCTGGACAGAGACAGACAGGTATTTCTTTGCAAAATGCAACTAGAAGTGTCCCACATTGATGATGGTGCNATATGTAGTCATGGATATGTCCCTTAACATGTCTAGGTCTCAATTTCCAAATTTACAAAAAGAAGGTGATTTCATTCCTAAGTGATCATATGATCTCATCAAGGTCTGTTGTAGGACCTGGGGTTCTGCACTTCAAATCAAGGGCACNGATTTATTCTCTCTATGACCTGACATACAAGTAAAGTTGGAAGACCTTGGTATGCTCTGTGGCCTGGCAATTTTATTTTTATGAAACAAGAAAAACATAATATAATAGCACATACATGCATTTGCACCTCACTTCCATCTCTTACTGATCACGTGAATATCTTAAACTCATCCTGCAGAATAAGATAAGATATAAATACAAAATGCATAATAATAGCCCTGTGATTTCAAGCCATGTATTTTACCTCTCTGAGGTTCAGATCATCTCCTGTAAATTGAGGTATCAGTGTCTATTTCAGTGTGTTACAGTGAGGGCTACAGAAAATGCATGGGATAAATGAGAACTTGTCCCTGAACCATTTAAGACTTAAAAATGGAAGTGCTGCTCTTATCGTTCTAAAAAGGAAGTCAGAAGTGAGCATCCACTAGAAGTTGTGAGTGATAACGATCCTGCTGAGAAATGGCACACTGAAGACTGCAGCTCAGGGAAAGGAGATCAGTCAGTTCCCCCACACTGTTCCTGGCAAACCAGAAAGCCCCTGATGAAGATCTCTGTTTGATCTGAGAATGGACAAGCAATGCTCTCTTGTTCTGTCACCCCTAGTGTCTACTCAAGTGCCTTATTACCTACCAGGNGCCCCCTTCACGTCAGTTGATAAGCACAGCCCTGCAGGAGACTCAGACATCATTCCAGGAAACACTGATTTAATCTAGTATAGATGCTGATCTGAACAATCCCTGCCCAGAGGTGCGAAGAGGGCCAGCAGGATCTGTGTCTTGTCCTTCATGGGCACTGGGTTTCATGCCAAGTACTTACCCTATAGGGACTGATCCTGAAGTCTGTTTTTCCTCAGCATGGTATGAGCTGACTACCAACTGCGTTTGGCCAATGAGAGATAAATTAAACAGTAAGAGAAATACAATAAGAGAAATTGTGACTGTACAA
>LZPO01027704.1:71495-84678 GCA_001675575.1 Neotoma lepida | reverse complement strand
GATGGAGAGGACCTTCCATGTATGTCAGTGATGGAGAGGACCTTCCATGTATGCCAGTGATGGAGAGGACCTTCCATGTATGTCAGTGATGGAGATGGGCTTCCATTATGTCGGGGATGGAGATGAGCTTCCATGTATGTAGGTGGTAGAGAGGACTATTATAAGCAATCTATATGGGTCTATTCAATGGGTAACAGAATTTATTAAGATATAAATTGAGGAAATATATTCATGAATACAGAGTGGAATAGCCAGCTGAAGTTATCANCTCTGATCTGACCAGGAGTGAATCCACCTCTCAGGCAGGAGCGGGGAGAAGGGGCATGTGACCTTGTAACTCCTTGTAAGAGGTCATGTACCACAGCAGGGAGCACTGCCTCCTTTGGGCGTAACGTATAGCCCAAGGTCATGGGTGGAGCAAATACCACTGCAGAGGACCTTCCATGTATGGTAGTGATGGATAAGACCTTCCGTGTATGTCAGTGATGGAGATAAACTTCTATGAATGGAGTCAGTGCTGGTGATGGAAGGGGACTTCCAGGTATGGAGGCAGTATTGGGGATGGGAATGAGATGGCAATGTCTATCCCAATAGGACAATAGGACACCTATCATCCACTTCAGCTTCAAAGGTTGGTCCTCTTTAAACTGAGATTCCATGTGCTATGGCAGCTCCTAGGAGCTGGTGGTGTCTGTTTTCTTTATATTGTGTATTCACTCTTCAGGAAGACAAATCTCATTTTGGGGAATTTGTGGGGTACAGCCNCTCTGAGTTTGACATGTAGAGCACACAATAATGCATATCAAGTTGACAGGAACTTACTAACCCCCCTCTTTTCATTCAGAAATTCAACTCATCTGCCTGTTATTGAATGCATTTTTCCTCTTATCACTTTTCCTAAAGATAGTCTTGCTGTGTAGCCAAGGCTGGCCTGGAACTTGCTATGTAGTACAAGTTGACCTCAAAGACATGGCCCTACTATTTCAGCCTCCTGAGTGTGGGGACTATTTCCTCTCAAATTTCTAGTATTACTTTCCCTAATTCCTTTGTCTTTGGGTACCCAGAAAGTTTGCTTTTCCATATCCATGTCACAGAGTTGTTTCTGCAATTTCCTTGCTTTTATTTTATTCTAACTGCACTTATGACCATTCAGCTCCAGATTACCACCAACCTCATGAGACCAAATATTGTGGATTTTCAACCCAGAGACTTCTTCTAAGGCCCAGGCATCATAGATATTTCTCTAATCTGANTAGGCAAAGTCACCCCATCGTAATAAATTATGTCACACATTTAGATGTTTGGAGTTTTGACATTGTAATATTTCAGAAGAGCAATTTCCCACAGTTATTTTTTTCTGGAGGCATGCTTCTGCTGGGATTTCCAAGATTAAAAGCCTGTAAAACATTGCTGGTACTGGGCTACAAGGAGAACACAAGTTAACTGCAATGACAGACGAATTATCAAGGCTTTCCCCACTTNTCTAGAGAAGTAGATAGAAGAATATAAATGTTTCTTTTCATTTTTTTCAACAAAAAGATCTACATTGGCACCTTGATAGGACATTAATGGTCANAATGATTTTAATATGAAAAACTTTTCCCATTATCTGGGAAACTGATGGATTTTTTGAAGTGCTTGGTCTTGTATAGATTGCATGAGCTCCTATCAAGGATCCCTTGGGGTCAGCCTCAATGATAACAATTTGGCTTTCCTACTTATGTTCACTTTCTGTGTCTATTTCCTTAATGTGAACAGTCAGGGATGTTGTCATAATTTTTGCTCTTATCATCCAGACTTCATAATTCTTTCTATTTTGTCACTGTTAATATTTATATGACACCTAGTGAGCGATTGATCTTCTATAGGGCCCTATGGTCATTCACACTTGCTTATCATCTGCACATAGGGGCCCATTCTCAGATTTATGGTGGTCATAAATATTGTTACCAAAAGTACAGCTTCTTTTTTTTTCTTCCTGTGGGCTAATTTCTAATAACTCTTGTGCATGAGCGCAATTACTGACAAAAGTCAGCCTGTGTTAATAGAGTTTATCGCACTTCATCATATATCCTTTGTCGTTGGAAGCGTTTTGACAAGCCCAGGGTTAATTAAAACCAAGAAGACAATAAAATACACCTAATCAAACATAGCAGGTACAGAAATCAATTAGCAGATTTATAGCACTTTGGAGGTTTCCATAATGTATAAAATTCAAAGAAAGTGTCATTTCCATTTCCCCAAGACAGTGTAATTAAATTTCTAATTGGAAGTATTTTTCAGTAGGTAATGTATAATCTACTCAAGTTTCATTTGCATTAAGGTAGGGTCTATCGAGGTTGAAAGAGCTTAGGAAATTGAAAAAGATCATTGAGTCATTTCCACTATTGGTATTTCATCTAACTGAAAGTTGGGGGGCAATTACAGCAAATAAAACAGGGGAGAAGGGGAAGGTGGTGATTTGTATGATAAAGAGACTAAGCAGGGCTTTCCTATATGTCAGGGTCCTGTGCCCTCACACAATACACAAATTACCAAAAGAGAGTGTGCCAAATAATTCTCTTGTTTTGTAAACATGCGTCAATCATGTATTTGACTTATTTGCTTTCTTAATTTGAGTAATTCTGTGGACCGGACTGATTATGATGGCCCCTTACTTGGGTATCATGTACAAGTGGCTTTGAATAAATCACTCCTTTTGACAGGTTATGTACCTGCCAGCCTGTGATGGTTCATTGTACTTTTGTGTGCGCATGTGGTGTGTATGTGTTGCACACACATGAGAGTATGAGTGTGTCACCTCTGCATGTGCATGCCAGAACAGGGCATGGGATGTTTTCCTCTACTACTGACCTTGTTGTTGCCTTGATACAGAGTCTCTCGATGAACTGGAAGCTTGCTATTTCAGCTAGGCTGGTTGGCCACCAAACTCTTAGAATTTGCCTCTGCCTTTCAATATGAAGCTTCAGGTACATGCACCTATGCCTGGCTTTTATGTGAGTACTGGGGATTCGAACCCAGGTCCTCATGCTTTCAGAGCAAGCAATCTTTCCTATTAAGTCATCTCCTCAGGTCCTGATGGTTNATTTTGGTTATCAATATGACATAATTTAGGATCACCTAGGAAGCAAACCTCTGGGCTCGCCTGTGAGAGTGTTTTCAGAGTTTGCACCATGGTGAGAAGACCAACCATTCTGTGCCCGGGGGCTCAAGTTGACTCAGGCAGAGGAAGTGTGCTGAGTGCCAGCATTCACCTCCCTGCTTGATGACTGCACGTGCAACGTGGCCCCCTGGTTCAAGTTCCCATCACCATGCTTTCTTTGCCATGGTAGCCTGGACCACCAAAGCAAACTCAAACAAACCTTTCCTCCCATAAATTGCTTTGGTTAGATATTTTGTTACAACAATTAAAAAGAATTAACTAACAGACTACCTAAATGAAATATGATGCTAAGCTCCTGGAGCCAGTTCTAGTGGGACATGGGCTGGAGGATCTAGCAGGCTCAACGTGCACTGCTAATGTGCAGGCCATGGTTCCCCCCGACTGCCCCAGGGGGCCTCTAATTCCTACTCCCCCTCTAGACTCTGCGTGTCTTTTATTGGTATTTTCTAAACTATGAACAGAATCTCCTATTATTTATACATAAAAATGATCACATTCTTTACTCTTCTCCCAAAATTATCTTTTAAAAAAATCTATGTTATTGACATTGAGTTTAAAGATAATTTTGGTTTTGGATCTTCTTATTTTCCCTTCAGGTAAGTACTACCCCAACATAGTTACCAACAACAGCAACAAAATCACTGGTCGGCTTCCTAAACCCAGCACTAAACCACACCCATTATGGAGCCGCTTCTATAAAACTGTGAGCAAAGCATACTCTACTGCTACCGAATGGTTGAGTAGGAGATAATTCTTCCAGCACATGGGCCACCTCTGAAGTTTTGCTCATTTAATGTCAATAAAAGCTAGATTTGTAGAAACAAAAACCCAGCCAAACACTGTCAGAACTTCCCCAGACGATAGTGAATAACGGCAGTCTAATCTCATTGTGCCATGTAAGAAAAGATATCCTGGCAGCAACGTAAACCAAATGTAAGATACAAATGTGGATAAACCCATTTTTCAACAATTGAAAACAGAGATGATGATGTTTCCTGTTTTCCGGCCAGTCTCATTTGTGTGTTTCTGGGTGTTAAAGGGATATGAAGGAGTTAAGCAAGATAGCAGTAGTGTCTGGCTTTCCTTGCAGCACGGCCCCAGCAGTGGTGTCTGGTTTTCCCTGCAGCAGGGCCCCAGGTCAGGGAGGGTGCTGCACCTTGACTTTCTTTGCATGGACCAGTGGAAGATGCTCCAAGAACTAAGAAATGGTATTTTGTATTTGAACTTTGCTTCTTTCCTGTGTGCCCCAATCTTCCCTCTCAATTCTTCACTAGTCNCCTTCATTTTTCCAGTACTTAATGTGAGCCTGTATTTGAGACCCAGTCCTCAACTCTTAGGTTCTTATACTCTATTGAGCTGAGAATTTGCCTCTTCCACAGAACTAGCAAACTAATTTGCAAAGAAGCAATCTATGCTTCTTCCTGAGTTCTCTCCTTATGCTTGGANTTGCTGCTACTCCAGGCATATTAGATTTAGTTCTCTCTATAGCCCCCAAATGAACCTTCTCTTTCATTTCTGTTAGTATTTTTCAGTGTTTCACCTCTTTCAGTATTTCTGATAGTGGTGCCATTATTTTCTAAGCCTATGGTAAGGTAGTCTGGTTTCTAAAAGAAGCAGACAATGCGTAATGATTCACATGCAGTAGAAGTTAGCTTTTTCTTTACATACTAGTATAGAGTGAGAGAGGGCAGCACTGTGGCCCTTCTTACGGATGCCTCTTTGGGGACTTGAAGGTTGTTTCCAAACTACAGAGATGGAAAGTGGAAAGACAATAAATAGACTGTGCATGCAGGAGATTTTTTTGTTCAGGCCTGAGAATGCTCATAGTCCCTGTGTACCCTCTTGGCTAGATCAGGTCTTTGGTAACCTTTTCTTCTTATATTTCCTTTTCATCTAAGAAATTTCAGAGACCTTGGATAGTTATAAGTAGGCATACAAGTCAAACAATTACTGATAATAAATCATAAAGAAATTTAGTTTAAAACAATTATCTGGTATATATATTTACTACCACTTATTAACGAGAAAAGAAAATTTGCATGCTTATGGTGATTTGNGTGAGAACGGCCCTCATNGATANATATATTTGAATGCTTGGTGTGGAGGTTAGAATAAGAATGGCCCCCAAAGGCTCATATATTTGAATGCCTAGTCTNGAGGGCGTGACACTACTTANGTATTAGGAGGTGTGGCCTAGTTGGAGTAGGTGTGGCCTTGCTGGTGGAAGTTTGTCACTCAGGNAGGGCTTTGAGAGTTCAAAAGCCCAAGCCAGGCCAGTGAGCTCCTNTCTTTCTGATACTCACAGTTCGAATGTAAAACTCAGCTGTTTCTCCAGCACCATGTCTGCCTATGTGCCACCATGCTCCCTGCCATGATGATAATGGACTAAGCCTCTGAAACTGTAAGCAAGCCCCCATTAAATGCTTTCTTTTATAAGAGTTGATGTGGTCATAGTGTCTCTTCACAGCAATAAGACAATAACTGAGACACTTGGTCAGCAGTTAGTGGAACTGTTTGGAAAGGTTAAGGAGATTTGTCGTTGTTGGAGGACATGTGTCACTGGCTTTAAGGTTTCAAAAGACTCATAACATTTCCAGTGTGCTTTCTCTGCCTTCTGCTTGTAGATCAAGATCCGGGCTCTCAGCTTTTCTTGCAGCCATGCTTTTTCTGTGTCATCATAAACTCTAACCCCCTGAAACTGTAAGCCCAATTAAATGCTTTCTTTTATAAGTTGCCTTGGTTGTGATGTTTTAGCACAGCAATAGGAAAGCAANTAATACTATACTAATAAGATGAATATGCTTAGCTAGTTTTACACAAAANGTTAAATCTTGGCTGAAGAGATGCTATTGCAGGATACAGAGTGTCTTTGACATTTTTCAGAGTTGATCAAGTTTTGATTTTATAATTATTAATGCTGCTTCACATAAAGACATATTATACAATGACAGAACTTTAAAGCCCTTTCAGAAATTGTTGAATTTTTGTCTTGCTTTCTGGCCAAAATCTATTTAATGACTTTTATGAAATTTAAGTCAGTAACCCAAACAGAGATGTTTTAAAATCAAACCTTCTAACATGATGCAATTCAAAGNTATAGTAATTTGTTCTTTATATGCTGAGGAATGACAGTAGAGAATATTAAAAATCTTTGTTTCCTGTAATTAAGTCACTCTGTTTATTCAAAAGCAGAAAGCTTTGCTTGTGCAGTAAAAACCACAGCAATTCNTAACATGTAATTGTCTCATATGTGAGCTGATATATTTCAGGAAGCANGTGTTGCTGNNGTGTGATGNCACCCCAGTGCAAAGTGCACATGTGTGTTCAGACCCAAGGCTTCNGTGAAATCTCAGGATGTGACACTGCTGAGTGCTCCAAGAGAGAACTTGGATTNATTANGTGCTTNAATTTCAATTAATTTATGGTTGCTGTTCATCCACAAATCTTTTACTGTTACCAATTTTTTTGAAAACTCTGCTTCAGTTGCATGATCCCATCCATAATAGGGTCATGGCACAAAAGTTGAAAGCTAGGCACTAGGTCTTGGTGTCTTGGCTACACGCAATTTCTACTAAAGAAGAGAAATATCCAGCTATTTCATCAGAAAGGAAGCAGTATTGAATTTTGAAATGCAGCTATCAATCTCTACCACAGCACACTAAATTAAAAACTATGGATTTTAACTTTGTTAAAAATGTATAGATTTCAACTCAGTTTCTATCTCCTTATTAGGTCAAGCCCTGGATCAATTCCTATTACTATTTAAAGTGTGTCTTAGTGAGTCTTCATTCTATTCCTAATGCTGGCATGTGGTCCAAGCCTTCATCATCTCAGCTTTCTAGATTATCTCCATCATCTTCTCCATCTGTCTTGCAGCTNCTGTTCACATTCAGGCTCCTTATATGCAGCTTTCACGGCNCCCTGTCANGATCACAGCCTTTCAGAACTCTTCTCATTTTTTTTTTTCTTGTTTTTTGGTTTTTCGAGACAGGGTTTCTCTGTGTAGCGTTGCGTCTTTCCTGGAACTCACTCTGTAGTCCAGGCTAGCCTTGAACTCACAGAGATCCGCCTGCCTCTGCCTCCCGAGTGCTGGGATTAAAGGCGTGNGCCACCACCGCCCAGCCAGAACTCTTTTCTAACAGATGAAGTTTAATCTCTTCTGACTTATTCTTAGGAGCTACCATACCGTCACACTTTCAGAACTGACGTGACTTCTCTTCTTAATTCAGCCAATCTTGATCCCTAACTCCCGTTTCTGCACTGTATTTCTGCATCACTCGGGTTAGCTGACGACTATCGTCTTGTATTGTATAACAATCTTTTATGTGTTTTATAGCTTTCTCCAGCACTGTGTTGCGAGCTTCTTGAGAAAAAAGATGATGTCTAGCTTTGTGCCCCATAAAAATCTCAGAGGTTGTTCAGTTCACACAATGGTTGTTAACCCATAAATACTTGGTGAATAGGCTATCTTGGGGACAGAATTAGTCATTATTATACTGGCTTTATATAATTTCACTTCCTAAAAGTGTCAGCTATATTGACAAATCATTGTTACAAACTACCTTTTTTTTTTATGAAGATCTATGCCTAATTACAATTTGTGCCAGAGTATCTCAATATAAACTGATAACTTAGAGACACTTAAAGCAGGGAAAACTCATTTCAATTAGTGTTTCATTAATTCAGTTCTGATCTATGACATGGAGAATCTTACGGATTTGATGGGAAGCTAAGATACATATGCATTATGATGGGTACAATTCTAAAGAGGGTCCAAAGAATTCTGTCCTGTGCTATACATGTTCTGTGTGACCTCTTCTCTGTGTAGAGTGGAGCTTGTAAATAAGGAGGATTGTCACTCCCACAAAGGTTACCTTATATGACAAAAGGAATTGAGCTAATGTAGCCAAGTTCCCAATCAGGGAATTGAGTTCATCACATGGAAGACTAGCTTTGGTGGTCTCCTGACCTAGGCAGGTGAGTCCCGAGAAGACAAAGTAAGAAGCTTCCGGAATAAGAATGGAAAAAAGTAAAAGCTGTAACCTGAAGCAACTGGAGAGGGGGCCGCCTGGCTAGGCTCTGAGGATAGTCTCTAACAGGCAAGAGACACACATCTAAAGAGTCAAAGCTAACATCCACAAATGAGAAAAGAACATTTACTTTGGATTTGAATGTACCAATGTCATTTCATTCCCTTCTGTTTTCCCAAGCCAGTTAATATCTAACCCACTTCAAGGAGGCAAAGGCTGGCATCACCTTTCTAAGACATATACAGGAGACCATTCAGTACAATCATTGCTGTTTATTAGCAGATCACCCTTCATTCTACATGCTAGCAAGCTTAAGGCATGGATTGGACACTATTTTCTGGGTACCCCACTGGATTAAATATTCCAAGAATCCTTGGAGGAGAGCCAAGCAGACTTTCTACTCTTTAAAGGGAAAGTGGCTTAATGGAAGGTGCTGCTTAGCAAAGCCATTACTCCATGGCATGCCAGGCAGATTTCCAAAGTATATTAACAATGCGCATGAGAAAACTAGCCCTGGGGTCAAAACAGAGAAAATGAAGAAATCACTTCTTAAGGAGCATCTTGATGAGGTAAGTCCTGGAGTGTGACTTAGAGGTGTGGCTTCTGCTGGCCGGCCCAGGGTTGGTTCCTAGAGCTTGCTAAGTCTCAATTTCCTTACCAACAAATGGGAAATAGAACGAAAAGATTCTGAGATCCCTTCTGACTTCGATATCAATAATCCACCTGACCAAAGATGGGGTGAGAAGAGGAAAAATGAAGGGACTTCAATGAAATGGTAGAATGTTTAATAGTCTTTGTATGGATATAGGTGAGTGAACAAGGTATTCTGAAGATCATTTCCTACTTAAGATCTCCATGCAGAAGGGAGTTCTCTAGCTCAAGAAACCAGAAAATTCACCATCTTCATACAGGCTGGGGTAGTTATAGGACAAAAAAGAAGGCAACAGGGAAGGAATGAAGAGGCCTGGAATGCAGCTGGCCATTGTGTGTGACTGGAGTAGCTAAGCCAATGAAGTGAGTGGTTAGAGAATGTATGACATTGATGAATACCTTTCATGGTGGTCATTATTAGGCTTCAATAGAGAGTGGAGGGCAAGATCTAGAGAAAGAAGTTACTTTAGATCTGGAAACCACCTTACTATAGTTTTAGGCATCGTCATTGTTCAACCCAAGTGGAGAGGAGCCATGGCTGACACTGGTGTCTTATTCCATTTCTTTGGTCATTGTCTTAAAGATTGTCATTGCAGAGGTCTTTCATCTCCTCTGCCAGTTTTCTCCCTAGCTCTTTTTAAAGCCACTGTAAATGCAATTCCTTTCTCAGCAAGTTCATTATTGATATATAGAAAGTTATTGTTTTTTGTATATTGACTTTGCATCCCAGTACTTCTCTGAAAATGTTTCAGGTCTAAGAGTTTCCTGGTGGAATCTTCATGGTATTTTAAGATACAGGATCATGCCATCTACTAAGAGGAATAGTTTGCATTCTATCCCATCTGTGTTCCTTTTCATTCTTTCTCCTACTGGATTTTGCAATCTAAGCCTTTGAGCACTAGTTTGAGTAAGAGCAGAGAGAGTGATTGGAAATGCTTTCAGTTTTTCCCCAGGAAGAGTTTGNTAAAGTCCCTTCTTTATCTCTTGTATAGAAAAGTTTGAGGAGTGTTGATGTTAACTTTTCCTTAAAAGTTTGATAGAATTTGGCACTGAGTATGTCAAGTCCTAGGATAATGTTTGCTATGGTTTCTTATCTACAGCCTTTATTATAATCAGATATGCTCTTTCCATTCCTAGTTTCTTCATGGCTTTTATCATGGAGAAATAATTTTCATAAAGGTCTCTTCTGTCTCTATTGAGATGATGATGATGATGATGATGATGACAATATGATTTCTGTGCTAAAGTCTATTGTGTGTTGTGTATTTATTGAACTGCCTATGGTGAACCAATCTTGCATCCCTGGGATGAAATCAACTTGATCATAGTGTATGATCTTAATGTGGTTTTAAATTTAACNGGAAAACATTTTATTGTGAAACTTTTCATTTATTCCATCAGGGAAAATGATCTGCAGTGTTGTTTGCTGACTCTTATTCTGACTTTGGTATTAGGACAAGAATAGCTTTACAAATGGGTTTGGTAAAGTTTGTTATCTATTGTATAGAAAAGTTTGAGGAGTATTAATATTAACTTTTCCTTAAAAGTTTGGTAGAATTTGGCACTGAATATGTCAAGTCTAGGTTTTTCTTTGTAGAGATTTTTCTTTTTAAATTAATGCTTCAATGATCTCACTACTTATTATGGCTCTTAAGTAGTTTGCATCTTCATGATTTAATTTTGGCAAGTGATGTGTGTCCAAGAATCCATCCATTCTTCTGTATTTCCCAATTCTTTTATAAATAAGTTTTCAAAAAGTTCTCTAATAAGCCTCGGGATTTCTTTCAAATCAGTTGTATCATCCTTCCATTCATATCTAATTTTAGTAACTTGAGTCTTCTGTGTCATCTTTGCTTAGTTTGGGTGGAGGTTTGCTATTATCTACCTTTCCAAAGGAGCCACATTTTGTTTGATTAATTTTAGGTGTTGATCTTGTAGTCTCCATTTTATTAATTTCTGCCCTGATCTTTATTATGTTTTGCCTCCTATCACATGGAGGCTTTGCTTACTTTTGTTATTCTATGACCTTAAGGTACGTTAGTAGATTATTTGAGGTCTGTCTCATTTTTTAATGTAAGCATGCAGAACTACACATTTTCCTCTTAGAATTGCCTTAGCTGTATCCTGAAGGTTCTGGTAATTGTTGTGTTCATTTTCATTTGATTAAGAATATTAAAATTTCCTCCATGATTTCCATGGGGAATTCCATGGGGATATTATTATGATCCTTTTTGGTTTTGGTTAAGTCTTGATTTGTGCCTAGAATATTATCTGTTTTAGAGAGGATTTCATGTCCTGCTGAAAGGACCATGCATTGTGTAACACTTGGATCAAATATTCTATGTGTAACTATTAAGTCCATTTGATCCTTATTTGGTGTAGTTTAACTCTGAGGATTCTTTTATGATTATTTTAGTTTGGATGTATTTTCTAGAGATGAGAGTGGGGTACTGAAACCACCTAATAATATTGTATTAGGAAGTGTCTGCCATTTTTATGTCTGTTGGTATTTGTTTTGTGAAATTGGAAGCTTCAACTTCTTGTGCATATATAATTGTTATATCTTCTTGAGGGTCTGTTTCCTTTGTTGGTGTGTGGTGGATTTATCTTTCTGATTAATTTTGGTTTGAAGTCCAATTTGTCAGATTTCAGACCATCCATGCCAGCTTCCATTTGCTTGATAGACTGACTTTTATCCCCTGACCCTCAGTCTGTAGGTATCTTTGCAAATGAGGTATGTTTCTTGGGGACAACAGACAATTAGAACTTGTTCTTTAATCCACTCTGCTACTCCATGTTCTTTATTGGTAAATTGAGAAATTTCCATTGAAGATTATTACTGAGAAATGTTTACCAAATCCTCTAATTTTATTGATTGCCCCACTGGTTAGATTGTTGGTTTTTTTTTCCTTTTCTTTCTCTCCTATTAGAATTAGAGGTTTAGCAAAATATCATTAGTAAAACCCTCTTTTCCTAGGGGCTGTGACCTCCACAGCCACAAACATTTGACCAAGTTTAAAGTACCAGTTATGTATTCCTTCCAACAGAATAAACTTATCAGAATGCAGTTGGTTGCCCCCCTCCCCCACCACCAAACAATCATGCAACTATTGTATCAGTGCACAGAGCTTGCCTGACCACTTAGTATCATAGCATGTACATTCCACAGCTAGACAAGATTGTTGATGAATTTTCCTCCCTTGCAGCCTGCATGCATAGCATTTTCTGGACNCGTGAACTATAACATACAGAGTGGAAACGTCCAGCTCAGTTCTAATTTTATTTCTCTTTGTCCTATATGCCAAGTGTGTGTTGTCTCCAGCAATAGGGTCTTTCCATCTAGTTCTGGTGGATCACGAAGAGCAGCGGCAATAACCACCATTGTTTTTGGAACCTCTGTTGGCTCCCTGACTGATAACTCATAGGAAAGTATCTCATACCTGGCATTGAGATTTCCATAAAAAAATAAAAAAACCAAACAACAAACAAACAACAACAACAAAAAAAACTATGACTTTGGGAAAGGGTGTTGTCCTCTCATGCAGGTACTTCCGCTCAAATTCTTTAAATATTTTTTTAGTTATCTTACAGAGTAATCAGTTTCCATATAGCTTTTTCATGTGTCCTGAGTGTTTGATGATTCTCCATCCAACCCCTCCATTGCCCTTATCCTCCTCCCCTATACCCATTAAAACCATTCTGCCCCTAGTATCCCCCATTGACTTTTCTAAAATCACTGTGTTTACTACCCCTTCCTCCCCAGTCCCATGGTTCCTTTCTGGTTTCCTGATCTCTACAAACACTCACTCCCACTTAAACACAAAAATCAAAAACTTCAAGGGTAGGCTTTTCATATGTAAGAGAACCTAAAGCTTTTGTCTTTCTGGGTCTGAGTTACCACATTTTGTAACGTATTTTTCAGTTTCATCCGTTTTCCTCCAGATGCATGATTTGATTAGTCTTTAGAGCTGAATAGAGCTGGACACAAATGATCTTTTTCTTGTCGGAGGCTCCTTTGCTATCTACTTCTCTTTGAGCAGGAATCTTACTCTGTCCTATATGATATACACACATTTCTAATTTCTGATAATGCAAATAGAGGTATTGCATGGAGTTAAACTGAATGACTCCTGAACCCAGGATATCCTGAAGGGTAGATATCTGTATTAGCTTGCTTGCCTACTTATAATTCTTTTTCCTGTTGTCAGAATACAGCAAAAGTTGAAAGGTAGAGTTTTTGCTTTCTTGGTTTTTGTTTTGTTTTTCTTTTTTCATGTTCTCTCTTTCTTTTCTTTTCTTTTCTTTCTTTCTTTCTTTCTTTCTTTCTTTCTTTCTTTCT
>LZPO01027704.1:58526-71472 GCA_001675575.1 Neotoma lepida | reverse complement strand
CAGCATAATCTGTGCTCAGGAGCCCTTTCTGAAGCATATTTATAGTCACAAGATTCCAGGACATCAGATGCTATGAGCTCAACCTCACACCTTCTTAGGAGTCTTGCATGAACCTGAATGTTGAACAACAACAATAGGTCCCAAAGAGACAATTGATTCAGGACTCAAATGCTATGGGTTATTTCCCCTCTCGTCTCCATTACACTGCACAGCTACAGGGCCCGTGTCTGAGATTGCCCAAGGTTGCTGTGATCCCTGAGGCAAGTGTATCTTCTGAATGAAGGCAACACTGATTTGATTTGTTTCCTTGAAAGCTTTAGTCCTAGATGGTGTCCCAAGAATCTCACTCACATTCACTTCAAGCCATAATTGGTTTTCAGTGTTTTCCATTTGTGTTTTCTAAGCCAGATACCTTTACAGTGTTTCCATTCTTCTTTCCTTTAAGTTAGAGCTGGGACTGAGCCTAAGGATTTGGCGGGGGGAAATAGTTTGAAGCAGCTAGATTGTAAAGGCTTATCAATGGAACATCTGAAGAAGCAGAAAATCTGTGCAAAGAAGAAAATTGGAGGATTGGAAGAAACATGGAGAATATCATCAATGTAATTACATGACCAGGAGCTGTATTAACTTCTTGTTTGTGACAATTCATTATAGCACTATGATAGCAAAGAGAAATGAAACATTAGTTCCCAAATCTCAGAATTGATCAATTATAAAAACTGAACTTGCTACTAAAGAGTGACTAAGGAAACCACATCATCTTTATCACACCTATCTGAGTGATGCTGGGTTGAACAAAGGCAAGGATGGGTAAGTGAGGGGCTTGTTTGAGGCCAGAAGGACATATATAAGAACACCTTCCTGGTCTTAAAGTTAAAGCAGAATACTTTGGCTGGAAGCCAATCACAGGGAGAGCAACCACGGAGGCCTTAGAAGCTTAATTCAGTTACACCTTTTCATTTTAGTGAGACCTAGGAGACCAAATACTATGAGATTTACCACACCCTTACATAGGAGACATGCATGAGCCTGAAGGCTGAGCAAAATAAAAGAGTCGAAGAGACAACTGAAAGAGACTAAAGTAGTTTTGTTCATTTGTCTATTCACTATCTTGATGGATGATGTCATTCTGTATACTGTGAATATGTGTTGCTCTGATTGGTTGATAAATAAAGCTGTTGGTCAGTGGTGAGGCAGAATAAGGTTAGGTGGGACATTCTAACTAGGGAGAGAGGAGAAGAAAGCAGAGCTGAGCAGATGCTGATAGCTGCCACCAGAAGAAGCAAGATATAAAGGTACTGGAAGGCCACGAGCCACGTGGCAAAGTATAGACTTATAGAAATGGGTTAATTTAAGATGTAAGAGCTAGCTAATGAGAAGCCTGAGCTATTAGGCCATATAATTTGGAAATAATATAAGCCTCTGTGTGTTTACTTGGGTCAGAGTGGCTATGGGACTGTGGGGCTGGGCTGGACCACATGGGGCCTGGCAGGACCAGGAAGGACAGAGAAACTTCCAATTACACTATCTCTATTATGTTGTGGGGGAATAGGGCTAAAATCCTACATGTTCACCATTTCTATTTTCCTATGTTTGCATGAGTTTCTGAGGAGTGATACTTGTCTGGGCATAGTGCCCTTGAGTGCTCCTCTCTTCTCTTTTCTCTTCTATCCCACCAGGAATGATATTGTTCACTTCTGAAAATCAAGAATAGTCTGTCTTTCCTAAAAGAGTTGCTGAGGCCAGAGTTCCTATATAACAAGGTAATGGACCCCAATGTCTTGGTGATCATCTCAGACCCCCTTAATGTTCCTAGCATGCATGGCATAACTCATCCCAGCACCTATAGGATGCCTGAAATTTAAATGATATCACTTTTTTAACATAGTATTTTTATTGATTATTTGGGAATTTCACATAATACACCCTGATAATACTCACTTCCTAGTGCTCCCAGGCCTACCCCCTGCCCTTGTGACCTCCTCTGAGAAAAAAGAAGAAGAAAGAAAGAAAAGGGAAAAAATACCTAGTCCATTTTCTGTTGCCCATATGCTCACTGGAACATGATCAAACTCCCAGTGGCCAGACCCTTAAAGAAAACTGAGTCCTTCTCCACTCCCACTTCTGGCAAAATCAACTGTGAAGAGCTATACATCAGCATCACAATTTTTAAGAATTCTCTTCAATGGCTTCCTGACTAGACTGTTTCTTTTAGGGGGCTGCGGGAGAAGTTGTCACAGAAGCCTCTATGTCTCTCATTCTCAACTGTGAATCTGCAGTCATCAGTACCACTACCAATGAACCTTCTTNGCCCTTTACAGTCAGTAGCAGCATGGATCATGGACTTCCACATGGTTTCCGGAGAAAGCACAGACCATGGACATCCATATGGCCTCCAGCGGCAGCATGGACCATGGACTTCAGTATGGACTCCAGTGGTAGTGCAAACCACAGATGCCATCATGGCCCTCAATGGCAGCATAAGCCATGGACATCAACATGGCTTCAGCACGGACCATGAACATCCACATGGTCTTTGGTGGTAACACAGACTATGGACATCAACATGGTCCTTGGATGCAACACAGGGCAGGTACATCCACATGGCCTCTGGTGGCAACACAAGCTACAGACACCAACATGGCCCTCTGCAGCTGCAAGGCCCATGGACATCAACATAGTCGTAGGTGAACTTTTTTTTCCCACCCACCAATTCTCAAATAANCACGCAGAGACAATTTTAATTTTAAATGCTCGGCTGATAGCTCAGGTTTATTACTACCTAGCTCTTAAAACTTATATTAACCCATATTTCTTATCTGAATTCTACCATGTGGCTCATGGCTTGTTACCTCATTTTGTACACATTCTGCTTCCATCTGGTTGGAGATGCTCTGACTCATCCCTTCTTCTTCCCAGTACCCTTAGTTTGGTTTTTCTTCCTGACCTTATCCTGTCCAGCTGTTGACCAGTCAGTTTCTTTATTAAACCAATCACAGCATAATTTACACAGTGTACAGAAGGATTATTCCACAGCATATCCCATTTTTATCTAAATAAAAATGAAGATTTTTAACTTAAAATAGTAAAATTATATACAATAAAACAGTTATCAAGTAAAAATTACAGTTACAATATCCAGTCCATTTGTATTTGGCAAAATCAGAGAAAATATTCTATTATCTATCTTATCTTTGTAAGTCTAAAGTTTCATGTCTACTTTACCTTTTAATCATAACTACAGAGAACTTTAAGTATAATTATTTAGTCTTTAACTCCNTCAAAGACCCCAGAAGGGTGAAATGTTAACTAATGACAGGAACATCTGGCTGCCTGGACAGTCACCCTGGGTTCTTCTGTAATGTTGGGGCATCCATCTTTGGCTTANAGTCCTGGTATATCTGATAGACATTTTTGAGAAGCAGAGAATTTTGAAGGATTGTCCTACTTTCTCTTAGCAAAGTTCAGCAGTCATCTTCTTTTGTGTCCTGCCTCCAACTGGACAGCATACTGTCAGCGGTTGAGGCAAAGGCAATTTCTTGCCCAGTGGCTAACTTTTGCCACAAAGAGAGCAAACTCTATATGGAGCTTCTTCAATGCCCATCATCTTCTCTGAAATAGATTGGTGCTGCCAGGGGCAGGCATGTCTCATAGTCATAAAAAATCTTATATTAAAATATCTTAAATGATATATTCTGTAGACTTCTGAAGTATTTAAGACTATCTGTCTATCTAAAATATATCTATTTGACCTTGAAAACATACCTAACATGACTACAAGTTTGAATGTGATAGGTGACTAACTACTAACCTGCATTTCCTTATTATCCTAAGTAGTCTGTAATAATAACTTTTAAGGACTANAAATTTACATTACATTGTTAAATGAGCTGCATAGGTACAATACCTTAAACAAGAGTAGAAATGTATGTACATTATGTTCTAACAAAAATAATCTTAAATTTGTGTCAATGTACAAAAATCCATACCAATGTAAAATATTTAAGACTAGTAGTTGCTGTTTTGGTTTAAAAGTAGATTCAATAATCTACCCTTTTATCCTATCATTTCTATATCTCCCCTTTTTCTTTTCAGAATAAGATTCCTGAATTTAATTTCCTTTGGTCAGCTTTTTTCTTACCATTACCAATAACAATTTGTAAACAACTCCCCTTAAATGATGACCAATATCCATAACCCACTGAATGACCAAAAACTGCCCACCCCACCTCTTGGGAATGTGGGCATAATGTTCTTAAAATTACTTGCTTTTGTCTGAAGGTGACGGCATCTTTAGGGGAACCCAAGAAAATTAGGATAATTGTCAAGTCCTGGGAGAGCTAGCTGTATCATTTGTTGTCCAGTCTCTGTGTAATGGGAAAGGGTAGGGCTTATATTAAGTCCTGGCTAGAGTAGTCTGTGAGGCTGGACCATCTCAGACAGCCATCTTGAAATTGTCCTGAGAAGTTTGTTGTCCAAAGCCAATCTTTGGGTGGTGTATGTCAGCTTAGTGGTGTTNCCACAGTCTAGGTGGAATTGTTGTTATGGGACCCTATCATAGCCTCCTCCAGGGGTATATACCTCAGACATCAAAATACAGCCCTTGGCCACAGCATGGACCATGGACACCATCATGGCCCTTGGTGACAGCATAGGCCATAGCCATCAACATTGTGGTAGTACAGCCACAGTTATCCACATGGTCTTTAGTGGTAATATAAACCACAGACATCAACGTGGCCTCCTGTGGGAGCACAGACCATGGACATCCACATGGCTTCCAGTGGCAGCACAGACCACAGACATCAAACAGCATGGCCCATGGACATCATCATAGCCTCAGCAGCAGCACGGGCCNCTGACATGATGTTACTTTTTACAGGAGGTCAAGAGACTAGAAGGAAAATAAAAAAAAAGAGTAGTTTTATCTGTTCATTTGCTTATCCACTATCTCTGCTATGCTATAGAGAGAAATGTAGATGAAATATTTACATGTTCTCTATTTTTTGAGAAATTTCACATGTCAGGAAAATGTGAGAATAATCACACTNATTTATGACAGTAAAATAAAATGACTAGAGAGTAAACGAAGTACAGAAAATATATGTTGGAACAAGGAAGGGGAGAGGGCAGTGTGGACTGGATGAGAGATAAGATGGGGTGGTTGTAGGGGCATAGAGAGGGGATTAGAAGTTGTATTTCCTGTCCTACAGCACAGAACTTTTCATGATAGATCAGTGCTATTGGGTGGGGTGTCCCTGGAGTCATGGGGCAATGTCCCAGAGAAATGGATTCCACGCACAAAGCAGAAGTAGATGTCTAGTGGTGGTGTTCTATCACAGAGGCAACACATTGTTTAAGACAGGTCCTAGAGTCAGAATGATTGGCTTCCAATCCTGGCTTTACAGTTTACTTTTTTAAATATCTGTGACAGTTACTTGCCCTTCTATTTTCATAATTTCTTCATCTTTTAAATTGTCAGTAGTAACCCCTCTGGGGAGTGGATGGCAAAGCACTGTGAGTGACTCCTAGCACACGATAAGTGATCAAAGACATGGTAACACTCAGATTGTCAGGCTTGATGGCAACTGCCTTTACATGCTTAGCCATCTCACTGGCCAAAATTCTGGCATTTTTGTGTGGACTTTACTGGTTGAGTTTCCCAAATCTCAAAAATTGAAATCCTAAGCTTTCTAAGTTCTCATATAATACTCAGAAAGTTTTAGAATTTGGACCATCATTAGATTCAGGATTTTGAGGTTCTTCAACTTATGCAGGTTAAGGCTATTCATTGAACTTTAGCTAGGGCTGCTCATTAAATTTTAAGAATGACTGTAATTCTTACCCACATCCATGTCTTTGTCTTCAGTCATTCCCCTGCCTTAGCTCATTCCAGACAAAGAGCAAAGGGAGAACTTAAAACACAGGGAAACAAGAGGGCTCAGACAAGCCCCAATGACCTCTGCAGGTATCTGTGGAACGTCTTTAAACAAGGGTGGAGATGGAAGGAAGCCGAATGCAAACTTCCAANGCCTTCTTGCGCGAGAGCTGTTGTATCTTTAAACATACTTCTGCTTGGGATCTGCCCTCCCGCACCCCCGGTNTTCCTCATAGAGAATAATAATTCTGTTCTATCCTCTGTATCCCAGACTCCAAATGCTCTTTTCTTTTCTTTCTTTTTTTCTTTTGTAATGAAAGCAAAGCTCCTAGGCTACATCCCATGCAACTCCAGCAATGCAAGCCATCTTTTGTTCTTAGCTTTGGCAGCTCTGCCTCTCGCTTGTTCCCTTGCCTGTCTGCAGGGTCTCGGAGCTGTTCTGCTGTTGGAGATTGCAGGAAGCTGGTGGACTCAAGCCACCGGGCTTCTTTTATGAGCCAAATATAGAGAAGGGAGCCTTTCATTGGCTCCCGCCTCACAGTCAGGTACTCCCTGGTGGGCTCCACACAAAGCTGAGACTCTGGAGCTACTCCCTGGAGCTCGCCTTTGTTTTCTCACAGGCCAAGTTCCTCCTGGAAGTGGGCAGGTGAAACCGCAGCCCAAGTCCCCAGCCCTCTGCAACCACTGCAAGCTAGTTCGANGCTTACACCTCAAAAGTCACTGGTTTGACCCAGTCCTCCCCAAAGCCAGCCTGAGTTCTTTATTAGTGAGCATGACAAATGCTTCAATCATANCACCAGATGGTACCCAAACCAATTTGGATTGTCAGCTGAGGCCTACTCCTTTCCAAGGACTTTGTCTAACATCNGTGCTATTTCCCTGAGTGCCCATCTAGCTCTAAGAGGTGATCTTGCTCAGATGATTTTGATGAGAAATAACATTTTCCTCTACCCAAGCACCGCAGTCATTACTTCTTTCCAGCTTTATTAATTCACTCAACGAGCTTTTATTGAGTGCCTGCTGTGTGCACTGNGCATTTCAGTGCATGCCAAGGAGGAATTCGTTTCTGTTTGATAAATATTTGCTGAGAGTCTACTAGATATGTGACAAGCACTTTGAAAGATGATGAACATGTGATATCATGGAGATGATACGGTTGCCCTTAAAGAAGTCACAGTTGTAGAGAGGAGGACAGTCGTCACTCAGAAAGTATTGACGTGAAGCATGTGAAGCTCCCCATGTCTGTGATTTGGTCCATCTCAGTCTTCCCAAAGAGAAATTGTCAGTGTCATTAATACATTGTTTCTGAGGGTCACTAGCTCGTAAGTGGATCACAGGGCAGGGATGTGGGGAAAAGTCAATGACTGTGCCTCTACTGTCCTGCCTCTCAGAGAGTGGACCCTTGAGCATCTCCTGGGAACTTATTAAAAAGCCAGTTTCACTCCTAACCCAACCTATTGGAATGTGCAGTTGTAATAGGTGATCTGTGTATGGATTGATGTTATGTTTTTTCCACGTGTTCCAACAATGTTAGTGGGCTCAGTGAAAGATCGCCACATTTATTGTTCTGGTGAGTATTAGTTGTACACCAATAATTCAGAACTTTCTGGTTACACAGTGTGGCTGCTCTTCACTGAGCCTTGGACCATGTCATCTGCCATGGGAGCCACAGGCGTTTGGGTGAGGATCTTACTCTGAGGCCCAAATAGCCATTGAAAAGCCNATATATGCTAGTGGAATTTCCATAGGGAATTCAAAAGGTATTCAGAATTCTCATTCATGACCAGAACTAGAGAGGCACAAAAAGAAGCAAGCAGAATCTGAATGAGAATTCTGAATACCTTTTGAATTCCCTATGGAATTTAGTTGTTCCATCCTCTCCCCACTTGCCTAATCCTAAATTGTTTTCATCTCCATGTAGGAAAGTACTGGAGACTTCATATAGATGTCCTGTAACCGTCAGTATATCCCTAACAACATGTGCTGCCACTATACTTTTCAAATGGACAACCAAAACTAAGAAAAGATAAAAAAGGATCAGCTACCCATGAGCACCCAGCTAGCAAAGTAAAGCCTGCATTGGAATCCAGTTTTAACAAGTTTCAAAGCTCAGGTGTGGCAGCTTTTCCTAACATCGTCCCCTCTTTAGCTGATTGATTCTGGTTTTGTTCCACTCTTGACCTTGGGATATTCTGGGGCTTCTTGGTTTAAGGGAAAAATAATGGCACATCTGACTCTAGAGTCATGTGAGGGAGAGGCTTGGAGCTCCTTGGAGGCTCAGGAGAGCTGATTCCTCACACAAAACCCAGTGAGGGCAATGTGGGACTGAGAAGGGAGTCCTGGTCTGTTACAATTTCTTCAAGGAGTTTACATCTTTCTGGTAAAAGAAGAAATCAAAATATTTTGGAAAATTATCATAATAAATTAATTTATCAGGCATGAGTAAATAGGCAGGAACATTCAGAGCCTTAATGTAGGACTTGAAGAGAGAGAGAGAGAGAGAGAGAGAGAGAGAGAGAGAGAGAGAGAGAGAGAGAGTGCCATCTTAGTCTGGGGAGACAGTGTGAACAAAAGGCAGAGATGAATCTGTTGAGGTGTAAGAGGGCAAACTGAGTCCTCTGCTCTCCATTCCCAAGGTGGAGTGGCATCTAGTTCAGGCTGGCCAATGTGTGCTATATGCAAAAATTTGCAAGAAATCTGTAGATTTGGTGGGCAACTGGAGAGAGAGAGAGAGTTAGGGTCCAGAGGGAGACCTCAATCTACACCATGAGAAAAGAATGACTCAGTGGGAATAGTCTGGCAGAAGGCGTGTGTATGTTGGGATGATGCTCAGTAGCCCTGTCCCTCAGAGAATGAGTGGACTAGGAAACAGAATGTTCTCCCTCACCCACTGTTGCTAGGATAGGGGGAGTTCTCGAAGCTAATCATGCTTTTTTCTCTGAGAAAGCCCAAGTTTTATCATTTCTGATGCCTCAGTTCCCATAATCACACATTGACTGCAAGTTCTCCTCAGACGTCCATGTGTTTTCCTGTCTTTCTGTCTCTCTAGAGGCTAACAGGCACTTGCTGTTTTCTTGGTGAGATGAAGCAGAGGCAACTCAATATATTCTGGGTCTGACTCTTAATAGCATCACCCTTCAGCCCTCTCTTGCTCCTCTGTAATGATCTGAAGGTCAGATAGGGAGGGTAGCTGTGGATGGAGGAGACTGGCCTCATGGGAAGCAGACTTGGAATGTTTATGTTGAGTTGCTGAAAGTCCAGCCTACTCCAACTTACATGTCAGACCTTTATTTTTTATATTTATTCTGTATGGTCTCTCCCCTCCANTAGTTAGCGATGATTCTAGGTTTGTTCACCAGTGTGTTCTTAGTGATTGCTTAACATTAGTATATACTTAAGAATTTTCGCTGAGTGAATACCTAACTAATTCTATCAGTTGTTGAGACCCTGTTGTATTTTCTTTTCTTTTTCAACTTAATTTCTTATCTTCAGCAAGCATTGTTACCTTTGAAGGGGACTCTTTCTTTCCCTTTCAAGGCTGCTGATGTCATCCAAGACAAGGTCAGGAAGAGTGGATGGATATAGTGATTTTTCTCTCACTTTGTTCCTATTAGGGATCATTTGGCGGAGAGTTCTCATCTTCAGGGGCAATCCTGCTAAATAAATGAACCCCAACTCATCGACCAAAAATTCATAGCCTGCATTTGCTTTGGTGTTTCCCCTTGCCTAGTTAGAGACTGCAAACTCAGCAAGGATTTCAGAAGACTGGCAGATCTCGGCAGCTTGCTCCTCTGTTTGCTTAACAGTTCCACCAAGTCTTGTCAAAACTCCTGGGACCTACAGAGATGAGTTCCTGTCACCCCAGACACTTCTGGTGGGCACAGAGTGAAAAACCACACACCCTGACTGAGATTCAGGGCAGAGAAAGGGCTCCTGCTGGGTGACCCCCTTTTCTCTTTTCTTACATGCAAATTTTGCTCACTTAGCTCCTCAATTGGAACAAGATGAGGGTTTGTTTGCTTTACAATTACCTCCTGAGTGAAACTTTGTGGAACTAGAGGCCTTGGGGACCCTTGTTTCCCACCAGGCCTCTAGCCCTTCCTTTCTGCTAAATATTGCTAACCAACTGGGTTGCTAACTTGCTGGGTGATCTGCTCTCTAGGAGTCTATCTGTAATCAATGACCTATTTTTTTCAATAAACTTTGAAATGATAAAATAAGAACANCTTGGATGTTTGTTTATAGGGATATAGGTGGGAGCCAGGAAACACCTCCATGATAAAATTGCACCATTTGATAATTAATACATGTCCCAATCTGAGCCCCAGAAGAGTGGAATCATTTCATCAAAATTAGATAATTTATTCCAGAATCCATTCCAAACGAATGACTCCATAGTATTCAAGATGCAGAAAGCTGTTAACCACACATGGATATCTGAACCACTTTCTTTCTGAAGGCTGGAGCTAGTGACTTCTTGTTAGGGGGCAATGAAAACAAGCATGTTTACAAAGGCATTCCCAAACGATGGCATGGGCGAGGGTGAGGAGTGGGTGCTGGTTATAGAAAGTGCTAGGTTCAGAATCATGTCTTCATGCTGCCATTCACCAGCTGGGCGCCTTTTTCGAGTCCCATACTTTTTCAATAATCTTCTTGCCTTAAAGATGACGGCTCTGCTCTGTCGCCTCCGAGCTCCTTTCTAGTCCTTTGAATGCTTTCTGGAGACCTTCAAACTAAGTAAAGAGATGGTAAAGCAATAGTACAGGAGAGGAGAAGGATGCCGAGCTGTTGGGTCGACTTGTATGTACTGTGTGTACAGGTTCCGCCCACTGGGCATGCGAGTTCAGCAGCCCGAGGAGGATGTTTTATTGGCTACACTGGCTGGACAGCAAAGTCCCAGAGATCCTCTTGTACAGTGCTGGGGTTATAGGCAATGATCACACCTGGCTCTTTTTTTTTTTTTTTGTGGAATCGAAAACTCCGGTCCTCATGCCTGCATAGCCAAGAGATTTCCCCCTTTGAGCCATTCGTTTAACTCAGCCTCACCCCAAATTTTAAGACAAGGTAGCCAAATGTTGTCAGATTGCCTTAATTTTTTGCCAACTTCAGGTTCAATTTCGGCTGTTCATCNCATGGTGCCTTAAGAAGGGAGCAAAAAAGACAACATAATCTGACCCTAGCTTTCGTCACAGGCCTTCACTCAGGAGGATGCCAAGAAAGGAAGGAAAGAGTGCATGCAGGTCTGGTTGGTTTAGAATTAAGCTCTTGGTAGTGTAGCAGACTCGGGGTGAGGGGCCAGCGCTCTGTGATGGCAGGCATGTTTCTCTGACCACACCAGCACCGTGACTCCCAGTTTTCACTTAAATTCAACTCTGTGGAGTAGTTCCACTCTCTACCCCAGAGCCCGCTTGCCTCACCACCCGCCTCCAGAGTGGGAGCGAGCGGCATGTCTGGTTCCCTTCCACCCACTGGGAAGGTTTGCCNCAGAAATCCTGAACGCATGGGAAACGCAGCCAAGTGACACCACACNTGGCGGGATCTGTTGCTGTTTTTCTGCACAGTGGGGNTTTAAACTTTTTGAAGGGGAGGCTTCTGTCTACAGCCCAGCAGCCCCCTTCTCTTAGAGCAGATAGGCAGGGAGAGGGAGATACTTAGTGGGTCAACCAAATTTCAGCCTATATTGATTACATCATTCAAAGCCTTTTTTTTTTTGGCTTACACGTAACATCATGAATACACAGCTGCAGGGCCTCTGCCAAGCAGCTCAGCCGGCTTGTACACATTGCCATCAGCGGAAAAACGTTTGTCTTTTTTCCCTGCTTGAGGTGTTATCGTCGGCAGCCATGTGGATGCTCCCTGGGCCAAGCCGCCATCTCTCCAGCACGTTCACAAAAGCTGTCGCTGTGGGGTGGGATCTGCAGGCGGGGTGGTGGTGGAGGGGGTGTGTGTCCCAGTGGGGACTCGGGTGGGTAAGAAGAGGAAGGCAAAATACAGTGGAGTTTCCTCCANTGATCACTCAGAGAATAGCTCTGAGAAATAAATGCTGTGGTCCTGAGCCCAGGCTGCCTACAGCATTTCCCATCCCAGACCAACACAGTTTTCTACTCTATTCATGAAAAATGTGCTCAGGTTTCTGCCACTTTTCTCACTGGGCACAAATTTCCAACTTCCTCTGTGGCTCACTTGGAGACTGAGGCATACGCAATAGATACAGAAAAGTCATCATACATAGAAATAATTCAACAGTAATGCCAAGAAATAAACGATCATATCACACATACATTTCACACTGTCTGTTGTTTGCTGCCGTGTAAAGAATGAACTTCTGGGTTGCAGAGAGGGCTCCNTGGGGAAGGTAGTCACTGTGCAAGTCTGGGCCTTTGGAGTTAGCATCCACGCTTATGTAAAGCAGCCTCCTCTCCAGTGGGTGGAGACAATAGGATCCTGGGAGCTAGCTAGCCTGTCAGTCTAAGTGAAATGCCGAATTTCAGGGTCAGCGAGAGATCTCTCAAAAATAAGGTGGAGAAGTGACAGGAAGGCTCTTGATCTCCTGTCACAGCGGTTTTTACAGTAAGATCCTGGCCCCTGTCTAGAGACATCTCCCCACTCCACCCCTCCCCCATTGAGAATAACATTCAGTTAAAGGGAGAGAAGTAAGACTCTAGGCCAGTAGTTCTCAACTGTGGGTCGAGACCCCCTTGGGTTGAACCACTCTTTCACAAGGGGTCACATATCAGCTTTCCTGCATATCAGATATTTGCACTATGATGANTAACAGTAGCAAAAATGCATTTATGAAGTAGAAAATAATTTCATGGTTGGGGGTCACTACTTGAGGAACTGTATTAAGGGGTCACAGCATTAGGGAGGTTGAGAACCACTGCTCCAGACTCTAGATTCTTACTTCTTTCCTTGAACCTATATGTCATCCTTTGCACATAAAAATTACTTGCTTATCCCTAGACAGCCAACACCCAAATGCCACTTTGTTTTTGTGCNTGTTTGCCCTCCACCAAGAATGCCCAATGTTTTCTTTTCCACTCAATAGACACTCACTCCTCCTTCATG